>JAUPFT010000017.1:46979521-47239521 GCA_036936625.1 Parnassius smintheus behrii
TCTTGCATTATGTATTTTCTTAAAAATATTGTAAAATGTGAGCACTTGGTTATGTACTCTACCAATGTGGTGGCCAAAACTGAAATATTAAAATGGCTCTTATCTACCAATATGTTGTTTCCAATCCTGGGTTTGCTACAAAGAAAATTGATCATAAGTTTCTTGTAAGTGGACATTTGTATACAACTTGCGATCAAGATTTTGGCCTAGTGGAAAATCAAAAACGATTTTTTAAAAATATTTTTGTACCTCAAGATTGGAACCAAGTGATTTTAGCTGCCAGGAAAGTCAAACCATTCAAAATAATTTCTATGATCAAAGATCAGTCAGATAGTCAGTTACTAGAAAGAAACATAACTAACAGGAAAGTATCGGTAGATAAGGGAAAAGTGGAGTGGCTAAAAATTCAATGGCTGTTGTTTCATGAAATACATCCATTTAAGATTTTTTTTAAGTATTCCAATAACCCTGACGTACTCTTTCAAGAGGTATAAAGAAACGAAATTCAATTATGATTGAAAACCTAAATATATTATATCCTGAGGGTCACGCCATCAGTGATAATAAAAAGAAAGATTTACTGGAGTTGTTAAATTTTATACCACCTGTACATCACAGTTTTTACAAGGAGTTAAAGACTTCAGCAGCAGAAAATGATATGATTTTCAACAATGACCTAATTGATGACTAGTTTAAGTTCTATTTACTTTGTTAAAATAATAATTTCCAAATTTCTGTACTTTTGAAATAAAAAAAGATAATTTTCAGTGAATATTTGTTTTATTAATGACCTGACCTTGCATATTAGTAGTGGAAATATTATATTACTCTAAATGCAAAAGTGGCTTAAGCCACACAAATAATCCAAAAATGTGAGTATATTCCAAAATAAACTACTTCCTCCCACAGAATGTATCACAGTAATTGATTAGAATATGCTCCGGAACTAAAATCACAAACCAAAAAAAAAAAAATTAAAATTCATGAATATACAAACCCCACTATTTTCATACTCCCTATCTCAAGCTTAAGCCACTTGCGCTGACTGCCTCATATATATATATATATATATATATATATATATATATATATATATATATATATATATATATATATATATATATATATATATATATATATATATATACATCTATACATATATATTTTAACATTAGTGAGCTAAACCATATGCTCAGTGTTAATTTACTCGTATTTTAGTCATTTGGCATGTGGTGTAATGTAAAGTTGAAACTTTGTTTTGCCAAACATTGATTCTTTGAAACTATTAACAAATATGATGCATAGCATAGGTACGTATCCGTATGTATTATGTTTGTAAATATTATAACTACTTATGAAACTAAATGAGACTTAGCTTCTAAATAAAGACAGCCACAACTGACAACCCTGCTGCAGTGGGCATTAGTCTCGCGCGGCGCGGGACTTGTTCTACTGTGCCTCAAATATCAGTGGGGTCGTAGCCCGACTATACAAACCCTTCAGCATTTCGATATACCTAACAACCTACAGTAGACTTGACACTGCTGAAGAGATTAGTATCACTGAACACTTACTCCTGGCGGATTAGCACCGTCCAAATTTCGATGGAATCAAAGGCTCTATGTGGCAGAACTATAAGTATATTTGAGAGCCTTGCTCTGAGTCTGAGGCCATGCAGCAGCTATATTATGTTTATAGCTCCAGTGGGTCGGCTCGATAAAGAAAGCACCACATTCTCACACAATACATACCAACGTCAAATGACAGCTTAATGTTGCTGTTTTTCATGAGTAAATATAGAGAACCAGATATCGCAGATTTTTGCGTTCGGAGAAGACCGGAGTCTAACTAACTATTATTTAATTCTATTTTAATAGGCGCCTTTGTCGAAACTTGATTTTTATTTCTTTATCGCATTTCATTCAAAAGCGTGATGTATTTTAAAAGTATTCTTAAAGCCGCTGTAATGACGTCTGCCCTGTGGATCTTGTCGTAAAGGCATATTCTTGTTCCCGAGTTAGAATCTCAGTCAGAAATAGTCAGTAGCAGCCCGGAGTTCAGGAAGATGGCGGTGTTTCACTTCCGTGTCACGGAAACCACGTAAAGCCGTTGGACCTGCGCCTGATCTCTCTCCGGTCGTGTCGATTTGCCGTCCCATCGGTCTATGAGAGCGATGGAATCGAGAGTGTACTTGTGCTTAAATACATAAATATTATTTATATATTTATAGTTATATACTTAAATTAATACACTCCGGCACTATAATCCTATAATGCGCAGATGGCTAGTCTTCGTTAAGACAGGCAGCCGTGACCGAAAGTCGGGTCTGGTGGACATTATTATACATATAATAATGAGTCACCAGGCCAATAACCTACTATATACTTCAAGCAGTAAGCATGATATCTTCGATCACAGATTGATACTGAGATTTGTTCTCACTGCCACCACCGCTGTATCTGTGTATTAGTAGTATTTTTGGTAGAAAAGTAAAACCAACAAATCAACTTTTTAGGGTTCCGTAGTCAACTAGGAACCCTTACAGTTTCGCCATGTCTGTCTGTCCATCTGTCCGTCCTCGCTTAATCTCTGTGAACGATAGCACTAGAAAGCTGAAATTTGGTACCAATATGTGTATCAATCACGCCGACAAAGTGGTGAAATAAAATGGAAAAAATGATTTATTAGGGTAGCCCCCTATACGTAAAGTGATAAGTGATTTTTTTTTAATTTCAACCCTAACGTGTGATATATTGTTGGAAAGGTATTTAAAAATGAATATGGGTTTACTAAAATCATTTTTTGATAATGTCAATAATTTCGGAAATAATCGCTTCAAAAGTAAAAAACAATGTGTCCCCCCCCTCTAACTTTTGAACCATAAGTTTAGAAAATATGAAAAAAATCTGAAAAGTAGAACTTTATAAGGACTTTCTAGGAAAATAATTTTGAACTTGGATGGAAACAACAGTACCCACTACCGGGAGCAGTTGCAGGAGCGCGGAGCGCTGCTGGAGCGCGAACATAATGGATACCCACCTTTAAACTCATAAGCGGGAACACTTATTGTGACGGACGGGAAACTACGGAACCCTACACTGAGCGTGGCCCGACACGCTCTTGGCCGGTTTATTCAATAATCTTCGAGACAAACTTCTGTCGGCCTACACTACCTCCGCTGGAAAAACCGAATGGCACATTGGCGCATACGGCTAAAGAGAAAGTCAACTTGTTCGCATCTCTATTTATATACAATTCGCGTCTAGACAGAGGCAACAATATTCCACCTAAATTACCTCACTGTGGGACCTCTATGTCGCAGGTTCGTATCACAAATAAGGAGGTTCTTAAAACATTCTGTTGTCTAGACGTGAATAAAGCTAGTGGATCAGATGGTATATCAGCTACAGTTTTAAAGGCTTGTGTACCTGAGTTATCTCTTGGGTTGACTAAGCTTGTTCCGCCTCTCATTTAGGACTGGATTAGTGCCAAATGCCTGGAAGCTGGCCAACCTGCAGCCTGTTTTAAATAAATGCAGTCGTGCCGTCCATGCTTGTTATCGACCAATCTCAATCACCTCCATACTGTGCAAGATTATGGAGCGTATATTGAACGCCCGCTTAGTGGCATAGGTAGGTACCTAAAACCGAATGACCTCCTTAGTGACCGGTAATAGGAGCTATGCCGAAATCGGTCCGCTTGGAACCTAGCGTATGCTACATACGTATGTATATGAGGCACTCGAGAACAATGGGGAAACACTTGCTGTATCCTTGATGTCTCGAAAGCCTATGACAGAGTGTGACAGGCTAGCCCTCTGGATAAGCTTCCAGCGTACGGCTTACCCCTGATCTGATTGACTGGGTAAAGGGATTTCTGAGTGAATGATTTCTCCGGTTCGTCGTCTATAGGTGCTCTTCAGATCCTGTGGCGACTATAGCCGGTGCTCCTCACAGATCCATTCACTCCGCAACTCTCTTTCTACTACACATTAATGATTTGCTTATATCTATGGGTATGCAGACGACAACACAGTGGAGAGATACCAACTAAGTCCTCGGGTAGGGCCCCCGTAAGGGCTACTGGCGCCTGTGTGCAATAATGATTTTGGCGCCCCTTAAGGTATTTTGGAGGTAGGTAGGTGCTTGAAATAAAGCAAAAAACTGAACTTTAGAAGTCATATTTATTTGTAGACTGAATATCAGAATGAAACAAACAGAATAAAATCAACAAAATAAATTAAAATAAATTCTTGTTCACACCCATTTTAAAGCATTTACTTAGCTAATGGGGTACAGAATACAGACACGTTGTTTATAAATACTAGAAAATAGCCCAAAACTAAAAATCCCATCTTTTTTAGGAACAAATAACAAAAATATTGCCTAATGTCTACATATATATTAGTACTAGGTACTTTCTACTAATACTTAAATATTTAAAAAATATGCAATATGCTATGCAGATACTTCCGATAAAAAATACCCTAGGTAACTTCGTTATAAAATCAAAAATGATAGCTAGGTAGGTACAATAGAAAAATACAAAATATCTATTGTAGCAGCATTGAGCTAATATGTACTACGTACTAGAGGCGACACTGCATTCAGGTAGGTACTACTACTATGTTCCATTCAACTGCGGTGCATACACTGCACTTTAATCAGTCATTCGCTAGGCGCTTGTAGAGTTGACACGTGTTGTGTTGATTTAAAAAAAATCTCGTGATAAAAATATGCCGTCATGCGTACTTAGATATTGCACAAATAATTCAAGAAATGTCAGTAAAAACCAAGGATTTACTTTTCATTGGTTAATAAGATACTTAATCAATAAAAAAAGTATTATAAATTAGTAATAAAACAAATTATTCCTAAGACGCCATCTTGTGTCACGTAATATAGATTATGAAATTAATTTGTTCAGATGCGACATTTCTGTGGGTACTTAAATATAGGACGAATATATTATTATACATATTTTTTTTGTAGAAACATATATGAGTTATCATAATTAGGCCAAATTTTTTATATATAAATCTGCTAATTATTCTTATATTTCCACATCAAAGTCAAAGTGGAATAAATTCGTCAATTTTTAACTCTCGCGTGCCCAGTATTTATGAACGGCTCTTATTCTAATTTAAATAAATATATTTGTAATTTAAATGTTATATTAACAAGTTTTGTTAAACATACATTTAGTATGTTTTTTTATATTTGAGATAGATACCTTTTAAAATATTGAGATAAAATATCATTAAAAAGTACTTGTGATATAATATTATATTAAATAAGCAAATATAATATACAAAATAATGACAAAAGTTAAAAAATTGTTCTCGACATAATTTACCTATTTAACCGTACAATCTTTTATTACCTACTGATCCTTCTACCTATGTTTATTCTATGATAAGAAAACAAACCGCGCGAACACAGAGTAGCGCACATTTTTTTGTTTGAAATAGCTGTTCTAGTACGTAAGTACATATTACTTCAATGTGTAGCAGCGATATTTTTCGAGATTTTGCTACTGCAAATTCATTAATTACATCGCTAAAATTTATACCATCAAAAATTTCTTGTTCACTTGCTAATATCGGTAGCCCAGTCAATCTTTTTTGAAGCATTGTCGATCTTAGATAATTTTTAACTTCGAAAAAGATCGCTCGCCAGAAGCTACAGATACAGGTAATGTCAGAAGAATTTTTAGTGAAATGCTTACGTTTAGAAAAGTGGAGATTAAATTGTTTTCAAATATATATTGTAAAATAATTAAAGGGTCAGTATCATCAGGTAATGAAAACAACAATAACGCATTAATTTCATTAAACAAATCATTGAAGTCTATATCGTTATTATCCTGATCTGTCAGTCGTTCTTCAAGAACAGAACAATGTTTTAAAATATCGCTGTCACTTAATTAGAATATGTCGCTAAAAATCCGAAAATATCTAAAATATATATATAAAATCATTTAATAAGTCAAATTGGTTTTTAAAGAGCTTAATGTTTGATCTATATTTTTTATGAAAAAACTAATTTTAAAGGCAGTTTTTGGATCATGAGGGGTCTCATCTCGGTGTTCATAGTCAAACAGTTTTGGTTTAAATTTCCTCCTGACCGTTGGTAACGGTGGAAAGTCTTCTTCAATTTCGAGAGAGAGAGTGCTACTTCTTTCGCTTGTACAAGAATTTCTTCAAACGATTGGTCAGATCTATATTGCTGGAAGTGATCAACTACATTTTTAGGTAGGTTTGGCATACTATAATATTAATTGTAGCACTTTGCATTTGTTTGCTGACAATATTTATGTGAAACAAAACGTCATGCCAAATAATAATTCCTCAAATAAATTGAAATTTTTGTACAGATGTTAAGAGATGTTAATTAATTAAAGTTTAAGGGGCTTTATTGAATCAATTCTGCTGGACCATCTTGTCTCACTTAGAGGCTTTAAACTTAACTCAGGGATATTTTTTCTCAGAATATTCCACCTTTTTGTGGATGACGAAAAAAAATTATATAGCTCTTGCACAAGATTAAAAAAGTTTATAGTATCATCTGACACTTTAGAAGCGTCATTTACTGTTAAGTTGTAAGTATGAGCCGCACAAGGTACAAAAAGGGCTCTCGGATTCGCGTCAAGAATGCGTTTTTGAAGCCCAACATGCTGTCCCTTCATTTTTGCCCCATTATCATAAACTTGTCCCCTAATATTTTCTACATCTAAATTTAATTTTTTCAAAATTTCTGTCACAAATGTATATATCCCTTTCCCTGTTGAGTCCAGTACTTATTGGATTAAACGCAATAAAACTTTCCTTAACTTCAACCTTTTTTGAATTTGTGTTAAGGACAATATACCTCAGAACAAGACTAATTTGCTCAGTATGACTATCTGGTGTACAATCTAATATTATTGAAAAATATCTTGAACTGCGAACCATTTCCAAAATATTATTTCTTACTTTAAACGACAATAATTCAATTATTTCATTCTGTATTTGCACGCCTAAATAATGAGTCATTTTAACACATTTTGTTTGGGAGTTACACACTCGGCTAACGTGCTGTCTCATCAATGAATCAAAAGAGGCAATCATCTCAACAGCTTTTTGAAAATTTCGATTATCATGTTCGAAAAGTAATTTCGAAGAACCTTGAAATGCCAAACATTGTGTAGATAAATACTTAACAATCGCAATAATTCTTTCCGACACGTCGCGCCAATATTTTTTTCCGTTTCTAAAATCCTCAGGTGATGAGCATTAACAGTCGTAGATGTCTCCAACATTATATTTAAATTTACCCAAGTGTTCGTATAAATATTGTGTAAAATTGACGTTTCGTGTCTCTTTATTAGCAAAGACAAGTGTTGCCAATCAGATACTCTATTTGTATCACAAAAAGTGGTAGGAGTTTTACAAAACAACTTACAACAAAAACAAAATACAGTATCTTTAAAAATAGAGTAAATAAGCCAAGTCCTTTCGACTTTTTCTCCATTTGCTAGACTTCTTACAAAGTATTTGCACGAAAACTTTCTCTTATCTTTATTACTAGGAAAACTAAAACTGATGTCTATCAAGGGTAGATCATGTTTAACCAATATTCTAGCTATCTCATTTGTGATTATTTCGGTCCACAAACCGGATCTTCATTGTGATTCTTCATTGTTTTGCAAGAAGTGCTTTAAAGATCCAGCTAGTTTTCCCTTTCTTGTAGTCTCAGTTTATTTTGCTCGCGAAACTTCGCACTTGAAGGTCTCTTTCTTTTATCCTGAAAAAAAAAAAACAAATAAATAATTAGTACTTATGGAAATTAGGAATTAACTTCTAAAGTAATCACAATAATAAGCACCAAGTTTGCATATTGCATATTTAAGTAAAAAGCAATTTGTTCAAGCCCTTTCAGTTTAAACCCTTTCAAAAATAAAGGCAGAAAAAGTATTAAACTAATTTGATCTTATAACCTTTAAAAATCTACAAAATGTATTTTTTTTAAACATCGGTAGCATAAAAACTAAGTGAGTTATGGATAAAAAACTAATTACTTTTTTTAACTCGTACAGGGTCTTTGACTGTATTTAGATAGATAGATAGAAAATTCTTTATTGCACTCAAACAAAACAATTTGGTACAAAAGCGAACTTAATGCCGGCTAACCTTTTGTAGTGTGGTGAGAGCTATGGGTAGAGCCGCGAGAGAAAGAAAAACTAACTTATTTATTCATACTATTCAAAACGCATTATATAATATTATGTATATGTTAGTTTATACATATATACACTTATACACATACATACATATATATTTAAATAAAATATATACTAAACCAATAAAGCATACAATATAGTATACGAAATTATAATAAACATAATCAATAAAATTTATCAAGTAATTTTAAATAATATGCCTCAAGCTTACGTTTAAATGTATTTATTGAAGGAGCATCTTTTAAATCTCGTGGAAGGTTATTCCAAAGTGTAATTGATGATACCGTGAAGCAATCCGAGTAGTATGCAGATTTATGCATCGGGATAGTTAGAGTTTTGTTGGTCATCGAACGGGATAAGCTTAAATATGAAAAACGCTCTTTTAGATAAACTGGGGAACAAGGATTGTGAAGAATACCATACAAAGTGGTTAGAAGGTGTGTGTTCCGGCGAAAACGGATGTCGAGCCACTTAAGTCTTGAGCAAAATTGTGATATATGATCAAACTTGCGCAGGCCAAAAATATAGCGTATGCACAGATTGAGCAGACGGTCGAGTTTGCTAAGCAGCTCCTCAGTTATATCTGGATAGGCAATATCGGCATAATCAAAAATAGGAAGCAACAGAGAGTTGACTAGCGTAACCTTGGCCGTCTGAGGAATAAATTTTTGCCAGAGCTTTAATGAATGCATAGTTCCAAAAATACGTCTCCTGACCTCATTAACCTGTAGCACCCAACTTAGATCGTCAGCCAAAATTAAGCCAAGGTTCTTAACCTGCCTAAAATATTCTAAATCTACACCGTTTAGAGTGACCTTAGGTAGGTATTGATAGTCAAGTCGACATGTAATTTTTCTGCTCCCTATGATTATAACCTGTGTTTTGGCAGGATTTAATATTAGCCCATGACATCTTGCCCACTGATGACTGCAGCAAGATCAGAATTCATTCTGTCAACAGATGAATTTAGGTCATTTAAACTAAAATGCTGATACAGCTGGACATCATCTGCGTAAAGGTGATACTTGCTGAAATTTATTACGGAAACAAGTACATTGATAAACACAGAAAAAAGCAACGGAGATAAAACACCGCCTTGAGGAACACCAGCTACAACGTTACACCAATCGGAGAACTTATCATCAACACGTATGCGTTGCCGGCGTTCCCGAAGATAGGAACTGAACCATTGTAGAACTGACGATGTTAAATTCAGGGATTTCAAAATTGCTAACAGGATGTCATAGTCAACACAGTTAAAGGCGTTACTGAAGTCCAGAAGGACAAGAAGAGTGAGTTGACGATTATCCATCGCGAAGCGGATATCATCAGTTATTTTAATTAAGGCCGTGGAAGTACTGTGCAGAGATCGGAAACCAGACTGATAAGGATTAAAGAGGTTATGTTTGTTTAGAAATTTTGAGAGTTGGCCATGAACAACCTTTTCAAGAATTTTGGAGAAGAAGGAGAGGATAGATATTGGCCTATAGTGGCTGAAATTAGTAGGAGAACTATTTTTGGGGACAGGAATCAGGAACGCTTCTTTCCACTTGGTAGGCAAGGTACTGGAGGCAAAGGAGAAATTTATTAGGTGAGTGATATGGGAAACTATTTGGTCCAAAATCGGCAAAACCATGTCACGTCCAATATTATCTGGGCCGACAGCTTTGCTGGATATGACGGATGCAACTTTTTTTACTTCATTATCTGTCACTGGTTCTAAACAGAAAGGAGTACAACACGGTAAAGGGAAAGAAGTGATATCTTTAATAGTATCGCTTTTGACTGTTGAGTCCAACGAAACTGGTAAAGAGCAAAAGTGTTTGTTGAGCGCTGTTAAATCAAGGGACTGACTAACATTCTGTTTGCTTTTACCAAAGCCTAGGCTGCGCAAAACCTTCCGTAAATTCTTGGTTGTGCAAGTCTCAATAGTATTGTGAATATGTCGGCGTTTGGCATTTCGTATCACCTGGTTGCAGCGATTTCGTGCTTTTTAAATCTTTCCCAGTTCTCATCACTGGGCGAACGTTTATGTTTTCTTTTAAGGCGGTCCCTACGTGCCATAAGAGATCGAATATATGGCGTTAACCAAGGTACTGGTGCCCGTTTCATTTTTACTGGTCTTAAAGGCTTCCTTATATTTACGTGCTTCCTAGAGCCTTTATTATGTCAGATAGAAAAAAATGTTTTATGCAGAAGTTGTAGGTTTTTTCCTATATTATTTATTGAAGTTATCAGATAAAAACAGGAAACAGATAGGATTCCTATAAAGGATAACCGGTTTAAAAACGCCTCTAGCGATGCATCGCTTTTATAGCGCTCCGGGCATTGTTCATGTCTGAACAGGAAAAATCAAGAAACTATCGCCTGACATGTTCTCGTAACTTAGGAATCGGCAGTAACAGGATGACATACTGTGGCGGCGCTGTCGTCGCGCCGCATGCGAAACTCACCGAAGCCTAAATCACGCTATCAAAATTCCGAATCTTAAACAGTATATATAGAACATCTTCGAACTATCACACGGAGTGCTGTGACCGCTCCCCGGGCAGAACACCTTGCCCGGCGGGAGATCTCCCCTTTTCCTTCCACGGCCACAGTGGTGACCCCGACGTGATCCGAACACGCAACCAACAACCTTCGGAAACTTTAAGCTTCATCATCGTCATAAAAATACCCCACCCATCCGCTCCCGAGCAGATATCGTCTGCAGTCTTCATATCCTTCGAGCCATATAGCTTCACAGGGTTCATCGCAGCACTGGAATAATAATGCTTCCTGTTCCTTCAAGCTACGTGTTCGGCACGGCTCTGAGCCTTACTGCTCGCCTCTGCTTTATGGCACTCTCGCTGATTACTTGCCTTCTTCTCGACTCACTGGAGACTACAAGGCAATCTCCTAGCACTTGCACATTCGTCGGCAACGAGGCTGCACTATCGACCTCCGGTTTGAGCAGGGGGGTGATGTGGCGGCACTATCGTCGCGCCGCAAGCTAAACACCGAAGCCTAAATCACGCTATCAAAATTCCGAATCATAAACAGTATATATAGAACATCTACGAACTATCACACGTCACAATTCATCCCAGTTCCGTCTGCACAACGCCCCCGAGCGGTCGTGCTCCGACCTCGTGCGGAGTGCAACCTCGCCCGAGCGCCCCGCTCTCCCCGGCTAACACCGGCCGAGCAGACGCCTTTGGTTCCTTTGTTTTTCGCATCGTTCTTGCCCCCTCGCTCCGGCGGAGAGGTTTGAGCATGCTTTGCTTTTTTTTTGTTATTTAAATTTTTTCTGTTATTGTTTTATTATTGTTATATTGTTACTCTGTTGTTGTTACTGTTCTTGGAAGATGGTCTCTTGCTCTTCTCAGAGCGAGCCCTTGTTCTTTTCAGAACATAGGGACCGCAGCTTCTGGGAATAGAACGTCAGTCCTCCCCATCTGCCACCCAAGGCCCTGTTCTTCTCAGAACAGGGACCTCTAGATTCTTAGAATAAATAGTCACCCCCCCTGTTCCAAATCAACATGTCTGTGTTTTTTTTCGTGGGTAGGTGTGTAACAAGTAACAGCTGACTTATTAGCTCCTATATTTTATATACTTTAAAATTATTTTAAACCAGTGTTTGGACTATATTTACATATCAATTACATCTTTATTACCTTTTCTTTTGAAGTCCTATTGAAATATATGTCCAGATAGAATATTTGTGACATTCACATACCACCCATTAGTGTCACTTTGTTTTTGCAAACTATATCATTCATTAGCACTTCACTTTGTGTTCACTAATATCACAGCAAATATTGGAAGAAATGGCAAGAGTAACTGATGTGGAGGTTATGCAAAGAGAACTTGAAGGAAGCTGGAGTCGCAAAATGGCTGAATTTGAAAACAGATTAAAGGCTGCCTCCACACCTACTAATCCCTCTCTTAATCAACTCCGCGAGGAGTTTTATGAATTCAAGGATGTCGTTTGCTCCATGCTCAATCTCCTTCGGCAACAAATTCAAGCCTGCACTAAGTCAATTGATGCTATTGATATGCAGCACAGACAGAATATCCTTCTATTTAATGGGATCTCCGACTCCCCAGAAGTTAATATTGAACAAGAAATACTGGGTATCATACATAAGAAAATGGGCATCCCACATGTTACAAATGTGGCCTTAGTACGTTGCCATCGAATTGGTGTTCAAAAGGATGGTCGTTCACGTCCAATTCTTGTACAATTTCATGAGCATAACACAAAGTCTGAAGTGTGGAAAGCTAAAACTAAGTTAAAGGGATCTCAAATATCTGTGTCTGAGTTTTTAACTAAAATGAGGCAATCTGTTCTTAAAAAAGCCCGCAAGCATTTTGAAATGAAGAATGTGTGGACCTTAGATGGAGCAATTTTCATCAAACTTCCCAATAATGAACGGGCAAAAATCTTCACTGAAGAGGAGATTGATACTCTCATTAAACAGTTTCCTGTTGATTTTTCATCAGCAAGTCTTCGTATGGCCCCCAACAGCAGTATCACTAATAGCGTAAAGAAACCCATACAAGCACTGCAAAGTTCTTCAAGCACAAAAATTCTGTGTGAGACTTCTCCTCGCAATCAAGATGATGTGGTGGTGCAGAAAGAGGATTCTAAAAGGTCCCGCCATTTAATTGCTAAAAAATAGCTTGCTTAATTTACATATAATGGTATTCCTAGGTATCCTTTATTTTTGTAATCCATTGTTTTATATTATTGATTTACATATATTTAGTTAAGTGTTTATAGTCCTGCATCTTCTTGGTTGTAATGACTGTAGCACAGAACAATATTGTCTGTACTGTAGTCATAAGTTGTTCACTTTTTACAGCAGTATAATTGCAATTTTTTTTTAAGTTGTTTTCTTCTAATAGTATAGTCTGCATAGGAATTTTTATTTCTCTAAATATAAACTTAATGAGATTTTATCTTGTAATACATAACTTGCTTAGGTTTAGTTTCCTTTTGTTTCTTGGTTGAGGTTTCTTACTTAGTAGGTTTGTTTATACTATGCTTGATATTGGTAACAATACTTATCTTTTTATAAATTTACCTACCACATATTTTTAATTTGATTTTTTTTTTGTTTTGGGTTTTGATTTGTTTGATTTGACAATGACAACTATGTATTACTTTTTTTTTTTGCCTTTTATAGACAAAGGACACATGAACCATACAGCCAGCGTCGATCTTATACTTTGCTTTAATCGGTTTTCTCTTGGTAAACATTTTCCTGTAATATTTTGTGTGACATCTACTTAGGAACTTTATTATTAGTCAAGATTATTTTTGCCACTTTACATATTTTAGATCATAAGTTTGCATATAAAATTTTATTTATATTAAGTTTACTCTGTAAGCAGTGAACTGATGGGTTGGTGATGTTTATGTTTAGTAATTGTTAGTTAATAGTTATAGTTTACATAACTTACTTTTTTATTTTTTTTTGTTATTATTTTTCTATATATTTATTTTATTTATTTATTATTTTAGTATATGTAATATGTCTGATGTTGAGTCGTTTAGCTCTGCAAATGATTCTTCTACTTTGTCATTTCACTCTTGTAATGATTCTCTCAACGATAGCGTGCTTAATTTACACGAACTACTCAAAGGAGTTTTTACGTCTTTTAACAACTCTGTGAACATATGTCATATTAACGCTCAAAGTATCCCGAGCCACTATTCCGAACTTGAAGCTTCATTTTTCCCCGAGTATATTCATGCTATATTAGTGTCGGAAAGTTCGCTGAAACCTACTTTACCATCAACTTTATATCCCTTACCCGGCTTTGTACTTGTTAGGAATGATCGTGTTGGAAAGGGTGGAGGTGGTGTAGCAATCTATCCTATCCCCTCCTGCTATTCCGCTTCTTCTGAGTTTTTATTTGTGGAAATCGATGTCAAGGGCATCAAGATGCTTCTAGGGGTAGTGTATTGCCCCCCATCTACCGACTACTTCGCCACTTTAGATATGGCTCTTGTTGATATTTGTTCTGAGTACACTCACTGTATAATCATGGGTGATTTCAATACTGATCTGTTGAAAAACTGCCCTCGTTCCAAAAGGTTTCTTTCAATTATTGAGTCGGTTAATCTTTCAGTTCTCCCTTTAAAGGCTACTCATCATAATATCGGAACCGATGACTCATTGATTGATCTAATCCTTGCTGCTTCTCCTGAACATGTGATAACGCATGGACAGTTACCCGCTTTGGGTTTCTCACGCCACGACTTAATTTATGCATCATATAAGCTTAAACCTCCTAAATATTCCCCTACTGTAATGCATCTTCGCAGTTTTTCTAAAATAGACTTTGACAAGCTTAGGAATGACGCTCTTAATCTTGATCTAGCCTCCTTAATAGCAGCATCTACTGTTGACGATAAAGTCACTATCCTTAACCACAATATTCTTAGCCTTTATGATGCTCATGCTCCTGTTCACAAGGTTAGATTGAAGCGTCCCCCTGCCCCTTGGATGACAGAGGGCGTAAAGGTGGCAATGGCTAGACGAAATCGTGCTTTTCTTCGTTTCAAGAGAGATCGAACTGAAGAAAATTGGACATCTTTTAAAGCAGCCAGGAATAGGTGTAATCAGATGGTACGTGCAGCTAAACGCCGATATTTCCATAACTGTATTAATAATTCTTCTCCAGTTTTAGTGTGGAAATTTCTAAAATCTTTCGGTCTTTGTAGACCAGCTACGTTGGATGGTGGTCCTTCTGTGTCACTTGATGAAATCAACCAACATTTCGCTTCTGTAAAAGCACTGGACCCTACAATTCGTTCCCAAAATATGGCTTCTATTGCTTGTATGCAAATTCTTAACATTCCTACCTTTAATTTTTCTCCTGTTTCTCAGGATGATGTCAAAAAGTCGATTTTAGCAATCCAGTCCAAAGCCGTGGGTTACGACGAGATTAGTAGACATATGGTTGTATTTATACTAGAGCACCTTCTCCCGGCAATTTCCCATATAATCAATTTTTCCCTTGATTCAGGTCAGTATCCTAATCTTTGGAAGAGGGCTTTTGTAAAGCCTCTCCCAAAAGTTCCTACTCCCATTCATCCCAATCATTTTCGTCCAATATCCATTCTACCCTTTCTTTCCAAAATTTTAGAATCCTGTGTTTACAAGCAAATTTCTACTTTTATTTCGAAACATAACCTACTGAGTATATATCAGTCTGGGTTTCGTCCTGGTCATAGTACCACTACTGCATTAATTAATGTTATTGATAATATTAAACAAGGCATGGAAGAAAAAAAATAACAGTACTGGTACTAGTTGATTTCTCAAATGCTTTCAACACAGTTGATCATGAAATCCTTCTTTCCATACTGTCTCATCTGAATTTTGGCCCTACTGAATTGGATTGGTTTGCATCTTATCTTCGCGGTCGACAGCAGTCAGTCAGTGTGGGGCAACTGTCCTCAGCTTGGGCTGATGTGGATGCTGGTGTGCCGCAAGGCGGTATTCTTTCTCCTATAATGTTTTCAATTTTTATAAACTTTATTACCTCCATCATCGACTGCTCGTACCATTTGTATGCCGATGACCTTCAGCTTTATGTGCAAACTGAGATTGGGGATATCCATAATGGGATCAAAAACCTTAACGGCAACTTAGCAGCTATCAAGGATTGGTCTACTCGTTATGGAGTCTTAGTCAATCCTTTGAAATGCCAAGCTATACTGGTGGGTAGCTCAAGGATGCTGGCTAAGATTAATCTGACAGACTTACCTCCTATTTACTATGATAATACTACAATTCCATTCAGTAATTCTGTTAGAAATCTTGGCCTTCACATCGACAGCACGCTGAATTGGAGAACTCAGGTTTCAGATGTGAGTCGTAAAGTCACTGCCACGTTACGCTCTCTGTATCGTTTAAAGCATTTTCTCCCCACAAAATCTAAGATCATGCTTGTCCATTCACTTATATTACCCATAATTGATTATGCAGATGTGTGTTACCCAGACCTGTCCCAAGATCTTCTGAACAAGCTGGAACGCCTCTTCAATAACTGTATAAGATTTATCTTTGGGCTCCGTAAGTATGATCATATTTCGCAATACAGATCTAAGCTAAACTGGCTTACAATCCGGCAGAGGCGCAACTCCAGAATATTACTTGTACTTTTTTCCATATTAAATGATCCATCTTCGCCTTCTTATCTTAAGAGTAAATTTCATTATCTTTCCTCATCTCATGATAGGGTCCTACGCTCTTCTTCTAACAACAAAATCTGTACTCCAGTTCACTTCACCGAGTTCTATGGTAACTCCTTCACAGTTCAGCTACACGCCTTTGGAACTCCTTGCCCGATGACATCAGAAAAGCTCCCAATCCAAAGCTCCAAATCCCAGACAACGCATTCTACATGACTCATTTATTTAATATGTATTGCCGAACAGACGTATATATTCATAGTCATTTGTATATATTAATTATATATGTATTTAAATATGTTTACTTGTATGTATATCCATTTATTTATATATTTGTATATTTATAAGGATAGATCATATATGTATAGTTTATTTATTAGTAGTTTGTATTTATTGTGTAGTTAATTATCATTTGTATTGTTTTATCTTATTCTATATTGCCACACCTACGTCAAACTCTCACCACTCCATGGGTTGACTGGTAGAGAATGCCTCAAGGCATTAAGTCCGCCCTTTGTATTCTTTTGTTAAGGATGCAATAAAGAATAAAAATAAATAAATAAATAAATGTCTACCATGAACTTAAGCCCATTTGTGAGCCAGATTGCGGCCTATTTCCGTCAATTAGGATAAAAACAGGGAGTACCCATCAATGTTGACGAAACCCTTCTCTTCTCTCTTCTCAAAAAGACCCCCATTGCCCTTCAATGTAACCTTCCGCCCGTCATCGCGACATTCTTAGCGGAGGATGACTCCGAAGCTATGAAGCACTCGGACACCTTGTCTGAAACTTCGTCCACCCGTAAGAGGTCCGCTCCTACGTCGATCTCCTCACCCAGTAGCTGCTCCTCGGACTCATCACAGTCCAATCAATCAGTTATTGATACAACCCCCTTTACGGAAGTGAAATCCAAGCGCGGCTCGAAATGCGCTGCGATCTCTCGCGCACCTCCCGCACCTGCTCGCTCTACCGCAGCCCCCGTCGCTGCCACAAAGAAACAGGTCCCACCTCCTGTCTTCCTCAGGGACAAGGCGCAATTTACTAGACTTTCTAAAGTCTGTTACGACGCGGGCTTTAAATATGACCAAGCCACTAACCTTGGTGAGTCAATTAAAATCGTTCCGCAGTCTATGAAAGACTTTAGAAACATTACCAAACTATTCACATCCGAAGGTGTGCCCTAACACACCTACTCTCTCCCTGAGGATCGTAAAGTCAGGGCTGTCCTCCACGGAGTTCCCTTTGAACTCGCCAACGAGGAAATCCTGGAGGACCTTAAGTCCCAGGGATTCCCAGTTGAGGCTGTGCACAAGATGCACAGCAGTAGGCGCAAGAGGTACTCGCTTGCCCTCCTCATTTTGTCCAACGTGCCGGAGGCGAAAGACATACTCCGACAGGTACACACTGTGTGCGGCCTGTCGAGAGTCAAAGTCGAAGCCCCCTATAGGCGCGGTTTTCCAGCGCAGTGCCACCGCGGCCAACTCTACGGGCATGCGGTGGCCAACTGCTCAGCCCCTACCAGGTGCGTTAAGTGCCTAGACCCGCACAGCTCGAAAGAGTGTCCTCGGCCCCGTGATACCGAGTACCCACCCGCTTGCGTCCTTTGCGGACAGACCGGCCATACGGCCAACTTCAGATACTGCCCTCGCGCGCCTCGCCCCAATCTCGGCAATAAAGCTGCCAAAAAAGCTCCGCCACCGGTCAATGAACGTACATTCCCGGCTCTCCCATCCAAAAAGCCCCTTCAGGGCAACTCCCAGTCACCTCAGGACCTATATCAGCCCCCTCAGGGACCCTATAGGCCTCCTCATCTTCGCCCACTAGGGCCCCGACATCAGGCGGAACCCTCCTACGCCGATAACGTTGATACAGTATACACTACTATCCGCAATATCGACGTAAGAGAGATCGCAATTTTAGCACGCAAACTGCGCGCTTCTCAGTCCCCTCAAAACAGTCTGCTCGCGCTTACCGCGCACCAACAACACCTTCTAAACTCAATATAAGTAGTCATCCCATTCGTAAGCTGCCTTAATTAAGCAGCAACTCTTCCCAGCGGCTACTCGCCGCTAGCGCCCCCCTTTCACCCAAGGGGGTCGCGTTCGATACGGCTTAGAGATCTAGTTAGACTATTAAGCCAGTCCCTAAAAGGTGGGGTTTAGTGGGTAAAAGTCTCCACATAACCACGCAGCCGGCTGCGTGGTATGCTATGAGCATTCCCCACCTCCCTCCCCCGCTCTCCGGAGGGTTGCCCATATCTGCTTCGGGCGCAAAAAAAAAACTATCACACGGAGTGTAAGCCGCTCCCCGGGCAGAACACCTTGCCAAACGGTTATTTAGATATTAAAGTCCAAAAATCGTCATTTATATCACTGACTGACTTATAGATCAAAACTCTAACCCAGTTCCAGATGACCTAGAAAGCTCAAATTTGGCATGCAGATTAGGTGAATACAAAGGAATAAATCAGAAACTGGTAAATTTTTATCATTTTAATATAATTTTTCACTTAATTTTATTAGGAACACTAAACTTTATTAATTATTATATTGTACTTAAAACTGTAATAATGTATGTATGTATATATAATCAGCAATCAAGACTTATGACAGCCGGTCTGAAATATCCTATACTATTAAACGAGCAATTCTTGTATATAAATATAAATATATATATATATATATATATATATATATATATATATATATATATATATATATATATATATATATATATATATATATATATATATATATATATATATATATATATATATATATATATATATATATATAATCGGGATCTCGGAAACGGCTCCAACGATTTTCATAAAATTTAGTGTCCAGGGAGTTTCGGGGATAATAAATCGATCTAGCTAGGATTTATTTTTATAAAAAGTCTTTTTGTCCGTGTTTTAAGGCAATGAAAAACTGCTACAATATCGTTAGAATAAGAAGGTAAATTTTGACCGATTGTTAGTGATTATAAATAGCTTAATTGGTATAATGGTCGGTCACAGAACCTTAAAACCCCGGTTCGAGCCCAGACCGACCGACCGACTTTTTTTAATTTTTTTTTCATGTTCTTTTCTTTTTTGAGAAAATCTATTTTTTCGAGCCCTTTTTTTGGTATTTTTTAAAAACACGAAAATTTAAATTAAAATAATTGCACTCATGATTTTTTATTCCGTTTTTTTCTGTTATGTCGCTAAGATCAAAAAATATTATTTATATTTCATCAGTATGTAATTTGTATCTAAATATAATTTCCAAAACACATGAATTAAAAAAATCGAGCGAAAAATACCGAGCAAAGCTCGGTCAACCAGGTGCTAGGTATAATGAGTTGAATACCACCCTTAATTTTTTTAATCCAAATATTTCCGTTTTAGTAATTATAATTAAACTAAGAGACTTTCGTATTTATTAGGTACATTATTAACTGGGACTTCACTCATCAATAGTGTAAGATCATTCCCTACTTATAAATAATGAAATAATAGGAATTTCTAGGCGACGCCGGAGCAGCGGGGTGGGAGCGGTGCAGCAGTGCGATAAAAGTACTCGTAAAACCACGACACAAATGTGTCCGAGCGAGTGGCAGCTGGCAGCACGCTCATCTCAATCTCATAAGTAAATCGTTAGCATAAATCGTTAACCCCACACTAGGATTTTCTCCCGTATCGCGCAGGCAGTTTACAAACATAAATTGCACAAGGACACACATCCAGACCCGAAACAATTATTTGTAGGACATACAAATACTTGTTCCGTGCGGGATCAAACCCGCGGCGCCCGGCACAGCCACTCATTGCTGAGCCACTGCGCCACGGTGCTTATAAATTCGTCCGCACATTGGCCCGAACCGAAGTAAACTGAACGACCTTCCAACGTGTGGACGCCGTCACCAACTCTCGGCCAATATATTCGCCACTACATTCGCCACTGTGTTGGCCAACGTGTAGAGGCGACATTATACACGCTTGCGGCGCCTGCGGCGCTCGGTGCGACCACAGCGCCGCCACAACAGAAAATGCGTGAAAAAAATTTCGGATACTGAATGGCCAATTCACTCGAACATTTCAAAGGTACAAAACAATATAGAAAATACAGTAGTTTAACAAAACCCATTTGGTATTAATTTTGTTATAAATAAGTACCTACTAATAATTTATGAACAAAGAGTAATGATACCCTATCAAAAACATAAATGTGAAATGAGAGCCAAGTTCAATATTATGATATATGCCTTGGTTGTTGACTTCAAAGACAAAAGAAGTGAGATCTAAATGGGTACCTAGTTCAATGGCCAGTCCTGAAATTTATTTATAACAACATAAAATAACATTTCTTCTTCTAACTTAGGATAATAAAATATGCGAAGGTATGGCATCACCAAATGTTGGACCAGGGATGGAGTTATCAATATCTTTACTCCAGATGGCACAAGGCATCAACTTGAGACCTTGTCTGAGCTTGACGCATTATGCAACGGGTCAACTTCTGCTTCACCCGTTTATCCTATTGTGGTTGAGGCAAATAAGGCCTCCGAAGATAAAGGTGCACCACAGCGTACTAAGAGGGCCGGTAAAAAATGAACTTTTTCGTAAATAATTTTATTTTATATTTTATTAATTTTTGTAATTTCTGTTATAACTTTTCTCTGGACTTCATATTTTAGTTTTCTTTTTATCATTATATCTTCATTACTTTTCCTTGTTAATTGTAGATTAGATAGTAAAATGTAATGATTAATAATCTCTCTTTGGAATGTTTATTATTTAGTGTTATAATTTTTCTTGTATGTTGGTAATTGTTATTGTAATCTTTCTTTGGAATGTTTAGTATTAGTGATAAAAGTATATTGTAAGGTAGATAATTGTTAGTTAACGTACTAACTTTGACACTTTGACTCATCTGACATTAACACCTCTCACTTTTGTGTCTATGGTATGTTAACGTTCCGTTTCTTCACTTATTGTTAAGTGAATTAAACATTTCTTTCCATAATGCTGGCAGGTAGTTTACTGATGACTTATTTATTTTTGAATTATTTATTTTATAATTATATATATTATAATACATACATATAATAATACATATTTACTTAGTTTTACATATATTTAGTAATCAGATATAATTTAATATGATTTCTTCAGATGATAGTGTTCGGAGTTCCAATTCCTTCGCCTTTGATTCTGCCTCTGATGGATTAAGCGGTACTGACAGCTTTGAAAGTATTGAACCCTTAAATATTATGTTAGATTCAACTTTTTCTGATTCTAACAAAAATTTTAACGCTATTCACATAAATGCTCAAAGTATTCCTGCTCATTACCCCGACATGTTGTCAAGTTTTAATAGCAAAAACATACACGCTATCCTTGTTTCGGAGTCGTGGTTAAAACCATGTCTTCCATCAACTTCCTACTCGCTTCCAGGTTTTCATTTGATTCGTAACGACCGTACCGATCGGGGCGGTGGTGGTGTTGCTATTTATCTGCGCTCACATATACCTTTTTCAGTAATTCAAGTTTCAAATGGTTCGCAGACTGGAAACGAAGCTGAATTTCTCTTTATCGAAGTTCTTCTTGGTCATACAAAATTACTTCTTGGAGTTTTTTACAGTCCCTCTCTCACTGTCGACTACTTCACCACGTTAGAAAATATTCTTGACAATCTTACACCTATCTATTGTCACACTATTATTATGGGTGATTTTAATACCTGTCTTTTAAAAAACGACGCTAGATCAATAAAACTTAAATCTATTATTGAAGCAGCAAATTTAAAACTTCTTCCTACTTCTGCCACACACTTTTTCCCGAACTGTGCCCCTTCTCTTCTCGACATAATGTTTGTGTCTTTACCTGACCACGTTCTTAAATTTGGGCAATATGCTGCTGATTCTTTTTCCTATCACGACCTTTTATACTTGTCGTACAAAATCCGTCCCCCTAAAGCTAAGTCAAGGATACTACTTCAGCGTAACTTTAGTGACTTGGTGGATTGATTGGAGGGTAGTCGTCAATGCGTCTACTGTTGATGAACAGGTTGCTTTGTTCAACTCTCTGTTAGTTCAGCTTTACGACGTTCATGTTCCTGTTAGTCCAGTGCGTGTAAAGCATCCTCCCTCTCCTTGGCTGACCGATGATATAAAAAAAATCATCCACATTAAAAATTGTGCCAAAGCAGCAAAGGAAAATGGTCATCCCTCTCATTGATCTCCTTTTACCTATAATCACGTCTATCCTGAATAAATCACTGAATTCTGCTTTTTTCCCTTCAGCTTGGAAAGACGCATTTGTAGTTCCTCTTCCGAAAAAGTCAAATCCCTCTAGTTTTTCCGATTATAGACCTATCTCTATTTTGCCTTTCTTTTCCAAAGTTCTAGAACGTCTTGTGCACAATCAATTAAGCACCTATCTTTTAAAACACAATCTTTTAAATCCCTTGCAATCCGGTTTCCGTCCTGGCCATAGTACGACTACTGCACTTTTACAAATCACTGATGATATTCGGTATGGTATGGAGAAACAAAAGCTTACTATTCTCACGTTGCTTGATTTTAGTAACGCATTTAATACTGTAGATTTTGATATCTTGTTAAGCATCCTACGCTCTCTCAACATATCTCCAACTGTAGTTGACTGGTTTCGAAGTTACTTGTTTGGTCGCCGACAGCGAATTCAGGTGCAAGAGGTTTTTTCCACCTGGATTACTACAGCTGCTGGTGTACCACATGGTGGCGTGTTGTCTCCTCTCCTTTTTGCAATTTTCATTAACTCTATAAGTCATAATTTGTCCTCTTCCTACCACTTGTATGCTGATGATCTCCAAATCTATACTCAGTCCTCTCTTGAAGATCTATCTAAAGCAGTTGACACTATTAACGCTGATCTGACTTGTATTTTGAATTGGAGTAAATGTTATGGTTTAACGATTAATCCTAAGAAAACTCAGGTCATTGTCATCGGTAGTTCTAGATCAATTGGTAAAATTGACTGGTCTTCCCTACCCCCTATTATACTAGACTGCACTCTAATCCCTTACAGTAACAAGGTTAAAAACCTGGGGTTGTATCTTGACTCCTGTATGTCTTGGACCTCACAGGTTAATGAGGTCAGTAGAAAAATGTTTGCTGCGTTAAGCTCTTTACGTAGATTACGTAATTTCCTTCCCACAGCAACTAAAGTTACGCTCGCCCAGTCTCTTCTTCTGTCTATCCTTGACTATGCTGATATTTGCTATCTTGATATTACCGAGGAGCAGCTTAATAAGCTTGAGCGCATTCAAAATTTATGCATTAGATTTATATTTGGGCTTCGCAAATAGTATGATCATATCTCCGAATTTCGCAAACAGCTCAAATGGCTCCCGATCCGCCTTCGCAGAAATACTCACGTTCTCTCCGCGTTGTATAGTGTGCTGTTTAATCCTTCTACTCCTCTTTATTTAAAAAACCGTTTCCAGTATCTTTCTCTTACCCATAATCGGTTCCTTCGATCCTCCATCAATCTTTCTCTCTCTACACCTTTGCACTCTTCTTCCTTTTTCAAGAAATCTGTAATAATAGTCAGTTGGGTTCAAATCTAGTCCGAAAGAGAAGCTTTGGTAGAGCGTGTGAATCTCACACTACATGCAGTCTCCGAATGGAGCGATGCCAATCTTGTGAAATTCAACGCCACCAAAACACAATCGTGTCTCTTCACTGCAAAAAGGAGCCAGCTTACCTTGGCTCCTTCTTTCCGAAATGTATCACTGGGATACACCGACCGCCTCCAGTTATTGGAGGCGATTGGTGTATCCCAGATCAAGATCAAGAAGTTCAGATTTAAGGATAACTCTACCCGAGTTATCCTCAAATCTGAACTTCGGGCGGTTCATTGAGTCCAAGGGAAAAGTAGCTACAAGGAAGCTACGAGCCCTAGCAAAGGTACGGCGATAATTCATGTCGGGACAGCTGCTTACTTTATATGGGCAGGTGCTGCAAAATGCCATCTAGCCGCTTTGAACTCAATGGAAAGGCGTGCTAAGAGGCTTATTGGTGATCCGAATTTGGTGAAAACTAATCTTACCAGCCTCGAACACAGGTGCAAAGTAGCCAGCCTTACGGTTTTCTACAGGATGCATTTCGGATAGTGTGCGCAGGAATTGCACAATTTAATTCCTCCCTTTCTTTTTCCTTCCACTATCGGACAACCAGACGTTCGGCCAGCCCTTTCGTTGTTGGCTTACCACGTATTCGAAATATGTAATCGGCTTGCTACGTCGTTCATAATGTGTGCAGCACAGAAGTGGAATAAGTTTCCAGCAATAGCCTTAATAAAGATATTAATTCATTCGCAATCATCCGCTTAAAAACACAATGATATGTCTTACCTGGATTGAAGAGCACCTCCCGCCCTCCATCAATTGCTTGCACTAATCCCGTCACCAGTAATCCCAGCACCACTATTCCAGGAAAGACACACCAACGACGACAATACGACACGTGTTTCGCCTCTATACGAGGCATTTTAATTTCTGTGTTAACAAACTATTTTACTATCAAAAAACATTTATGATTTTAAGCTACCAACGAATATTTTAATAAGATTCGAATTTTTTACGTGTCAAGCCATGCTGCAGTTATACTATTAGTAGTATAGTTATAGCACGAATGGGTCGGCTCGACCGGGGAAGGACCATGTTCTCACAGAATACCAACGTAAAATAATAGCCTAATTCTGCTATTTTGTACGGTAATTGTAGAGAACCGGGGACCCTTTTTACTGAAAACGAGGCATTCCATCTTATTCCTCACGGGTGACAACGCATCTGCATTTTGATTCATAATCGAGGATATAACTAGATGTCTACGGGCCACAGCAAACACTTATCACCAGGTGGACTGTATGCTCGTTTGTCAACCTATCCTATAAAAAATGAAGGGTAGCTTCTATGAGACTGAGCTGTAATGAACCAAAATGGCAGCAATCCTCTTGACTTGACAGTGGTAGAGCCACGCAGCGGCTATTGATGTCGCATGGATTGGCCAGCTTGAGCCGGGGTGGTACCCCGACCTCACAGAATACCTGCGTGAAGTAGAGGTTTACCTCTGCGTTTCGCTTGGGCTGGAGGCCCAATTTCTCCTACCCCTTAACATCGTAGCGGAAACAAATAAAAACTACCCCAAGAGCGTACCCTCACTCCTCGTGACGGAGAATCCCTCGCTGAGCATCCACGAACAAGTCCATTATCATAGCAGAGTTTTGGGGAAACCTGTCTTTATAGATAATATAGATAGAATCTGTACTAACACTAAATCAGAAAACCCCGACTCCACGTAGTATTGTCTGCCCTACCTCTAGTGTTTTTGTAAAGCCGTAGCGCGGAAAGGAAAAAAAAGCGCGGAATAAAAGGAGAGTTGCGGAGGCGAGCAAGGGTGCCAGTGCTACGCAGGGGCAAAGAGGCTGCACTTCCCGCAGTGCCAAAGCCGTTGCAGAAGTAACTTTGTGTCAATATTTTTGTGAAAAGGTTATGATTTTACAAAAAAAGTTATTACTCTTAAACTATATATTTCCGCAAAGGGGGAAGGGTAGGGGCTGCTTCCCCTGAACCCTCCCCCTCCTACCACCGTACGTGAGTACCGGATAACTATAGTTTAATCATAATAATATTTATTTATTTGCACACCATACATCAAACAATAAATACAAAATGTTTACTTATTCTACACAGCAGTATTTCAGCCGACGCCTTCAATAGGAAAACCTGAGCTGTTAACGTCAGTAGTCTTCCAGCATCATCATATTGTTACGAGCTTGAGGTTCGTGACAATAAAAATTGCCGATAAAATTACCTAAATTACCACTTTAATTTACTTTACACAAATTAAAGTTAAAACACTAATAATTAAACACACTAATTCACTTAATTCCGCTCCGAAGCTTCGCTCGTGTCGCCGAGTTCAACTCTGTCTCGATCGCATCTTGCGCCACCTATTTATTTAAATTAGCAAAATATCCGGAATGTTCAAGTAAACACACGCAAGGTACCGAGAGTTCGAGTATAGATTTTTTAGTTCTTCGGGTGGCGCTGTCGGTCGAAAGACTAGTAATGTCATAAACTGCAACGCTCCCCTCGCTCTCGTTCCTGACACTAGATGGCGCTAGTTGTGTCATCGACTGGAGCGGGTAACACTGCCCCCTCCTAAGACATGCTCGTCCCGAGCATTATCGGTCCCATAATAACGCGCCTAGCGATCCACATGGACGATCTTAGGAGTCCCTCTTGCGCCTTTCTGTATACGGTAGGTCACATCGTTGATCCTGGTTACAATCCGGTACGGGCGGTCCCATTTAGCTTGAAGCTTAGGAGATTTCCCTTTGCTGCGGACTGGATTGTGCAACCACACTAATGAACCTTCGTTGAACCCTTTATTGTTCATTTTGCGGTCGTACCGGGTTTTCATTTTCTCAGACATTTGCTGGCCCGATTGTCTGACGTGCTCATAAATGTCATTCATTTTGTTCCGCAAGTCATTTGCATAATCGGTTATACTGCGTGGGGCATCAGGTGGTATCCCGGTGATCAGGTCCGCAGGCAGCCGTAATTCTCTTCCAAAGTTTGCGAAAGCTGGTGTCACTGCTGTACTTTCGTGAACAGCGCTTCGATATGACAACAAAAACGGTTGTATGTGCTTGTCCCAATCTCGTTGCCGATTGTCTACAACTTTTGCTAGGTACCTCTCCAATGTCTGATTAAATCGTTCCACCATTCCATCAGATTGCGGGTGATAAGAAGTCGTTCTTGTTTTATGAGTACTCATAACTCGGCAAGTTTCCTGGAATATTTGAGACTCAAAATTCCTTCCTTGATCGCTGTGAATCTCTAAAGGTACTCCAAAACAACAGAAGACTTCATGAACTAGTTTATCTGCAACTGTTGAAGCTTCTTGATTTGGAATGGCGAAGACTTCTGGCCACTTAGTGAAGTAATCCATCACAACCATGAAATACTTGTTACCGCTTTCACTCTCCGGAAACGGCCCCGCCACGTCAATGGCTATTCTCTCCCATGGTGCACCAACATTGTACAACTTCAATGCACCTCTACTACGAGTCTGAGGTCCCTTTACAGCCGCACAACTTGTACATTTGCGACACCAGTCCTCGACATCGTTTCGACAGTGGACCCAGTAAAACCGTTCTCGGATCTTCAGTAGAGTTCGTTTAACTCCCAGATGGCCTCCTGAACAATCATTATGGTACAGCTGTAGAACATCCGGTACTTTAGCTTTAGGGACAACCATTTGCAAATGACAGCTGTCTCCCCGAACGTTTTCCCATTTACGACACAGAACTCCATCCTGAAGCAGCAAGCTGTCCCACTGGGCCCAATAGCTTTTAGTGGTCGAACTCATCGCTGAGACGTCACTCCACTTGGGCTTGGGAGCACTGGCCTTTATCCATTCCAGAATCGGCTTGATGTCCGGATCTTCCTGCTGTGCATGTAGTAAGCTGTCCTTCCACTCGTTGCTGAGGTGGTCTGCCCTGAACATCCTCAATGATACCACTTCCTTACTCTCTTGCCTAGTACAATGTTTGCAATCTTCAGGACAAGGTCTTCTTGACAATGCATCTGCGTTGCCATGAGATTTCCCGCTGCGATGTTCGATCTCAAAGTCGTATTCCTGCAGTAGTTCAATCCACCTCGCAACTTGTCCTTCTGGGTTTTTAAACTGCAATAGCCATTTTAGTGCAGCATGGTCAGTTCGTAAGTGAAACTTTCGTCCCAGGAGATATTTGCTAAAATGCTGCAACGACTTTACCACAGCGAGCAATTCGCGTCTTGTGACACAATAGTTCTTTTATATATATGATACCTTCTTCCGATACTACAAACCCCAAAAAGTTAACTTGCCGTTGGAATAGTGAACATTTCTTCGGGCTCAACTTGAGGTTGGCACTCTGAATCTTCATAAGCACGCGTTCCAGGTTTTGAAGGTGTTCCTCAAACGTACGGCCCACGATGATGATGTCATCCAAGTAGACCAGACAGGCATCGCCAATTAGCCCGGTAAGTACAAGTTCCATCAGCCTTTCAAACGTTGCTGGAGCATTGCACAACCTAAACGGCATTACTTTGAATTGCCACAGACCCTTTCCCGTCGAGAACGCAGTTTTCTCCTTGTCCTTAGGGTCAATTTCAACTTGCCAGTAGCCACTTTTTAGATCCAGCGTGCTAAACCATTTTACTCCTGTAAGCATGTCCAGCGTGTCATCAATTCTTGGCAAGGGATAGCTGTCCTTCTTTGTAACGTCGTTCAGACGGCGGTAATCAACACAGAACCGCGTGCTGCCATCCTTCTTCTTTACCAGGACCACGGGTGAACACCATGGACTAGATGAAGGTTCAATAACACCATCCTTCACCATTCCCTCAATCATGGTTTCCACTTCCTTTTCACGTGCTACCGGCAATCTTCTTGGCCGCTGACGGATAGGCAATTCCTCTCCTGTGTTTATTTTGTGTTGAACTAAGCCAGTCTTTCCTATGTCAGCATCGTTTGACGAGAACACATCGGCGTACTTGAGTAACAACTTCTTCGCCTTGACCAATTCGTTCGGGGAGAGAACACTGCGACAGTCTTCCAAAAGTGTGGTCACTCTCGTTCCTGAATCCTTGCTGGGGGTCCCACTCGATATATATTGGCACCGACGTAACCAATCCACTTCCTCACAAGTGCCAACCAGTGTGCCTTTTTCTATAATCTGTTCCCGGTCGCAAAGGTTCAGCACACGTATTCTTAGATGTCAGTGGTTCTGACCAAGGTTCGAGCTACTTTCCATGGAAGGTCATTGTTTACCCTTTCCACAAGTACACACCGGTGAGCTTGCCCAGCGTTTCGGGGAAGACTAACCGGAACAATCGTTTCCGATCTCGGCGGAAGAACAATCTTCTTAATGCTGTACACGTTCCCTGGTAACGCACCTTCCATAAAAAGTTCCTCCTGTCCACATTTCAAAACACCTTGTTTAACGTCGATCTCACAACAATTATTCTTCATAAAGTCTAGGCCTAGGTTGCAGTCGTCCATTATATCAGCCACGATGACATTATGCAGGTAGATCACGTTGCCTAGCTTCAACTCCATCTCCTTCTCTCCACGGACGGGTATACGCTGACCGGTGGCTGTTACCAAATTAATGCGTTCTCGGTTGTATGCGGAGTCCCCAAGGAACTGACTTATAAGTTGGGAACTAACAACCGTACGAGAGGCTCCAGTGTCTATGGTCAGTTTACACGGCATTCCGTTGACCTCGCCCTTCATGATTAGACTGTTCCCATCATGGGTTTGTGAGATCGAGATCCTTGGGGCTCTTTTAACATCAGCCAGCACCCGCCCCGCAGTTCTGGCTTTTACTCGTTTCCCTGCTGCTGCTGGGCGGTGCTGTTGGCCGCACTACCCTCCTGAGACCGATCACCTTCCCTTTCTAGGGTTCGCTTAGGGCAGCTGGATCGAAGATGGCCCTTTTCCCCACAGCCATAGCACCTAGGGCTGTATCCTTTGTTGCGGTCGCGAACTGTAGCTGCTGCAACCTCCCTGACGCGATGGGAACGATGATCCCGCCGCACGGCTTCTACCTCCAGTGCATGGGCCAAGGCGTCCTTAAGCGTCTCGTAGTGCCCGAGCCTCACAGCAGCTCTGACTTCCAGGTCGCGGATGCCGTCGATGAATGTCTGCACCAGGTTCCCTTCAATGAGCACAGGTACAGACTGGTATGCTTTTCGAACCATCTTCTCCACTTCAAGGGCCCACTGCTGCAGGTTTTCATTGTTGCGTTGCACGCGATCTTTAAGCTGCGCGCGAAAGACGTGTTCCAGGTGAGCGTCACCATATCTCGCCTCCAATGCCTCAAGGAGCTGCTCGTAGGTCACTTTCTTACCGAGAGCTTCCAACACGGTTAAGGCTTGGTCGCGCAGGCCTAAGGTGAGTGCAGTCATGGCCTGGCTTTTATTCCAGCCGTTTGCCTCCATGACGGCCTCGAACTGGATTTTGTAGGCCGACCAGGAAGAAGTCCCGTCGAACGGTGGTACCTTGAACCCACGTAGCGAAGGTGTTGTAGCTACTACGGGAGCTGTAGTTTCATCCCCAAGTTTGAGGTTGTTCAGCGTTTTCTTCACGTCAGCCATCACGTTATCAACCCGATTGTTTACTTGGTCGATTCGGGTTTCAGCTTCCGACAATCGGTTGTCATGTTGAGCAACCTTATCCTTCACCTCCTTTATCTCCTTCCCGAAGGTAGCGTGAAGATCCTTCATGAGGAGCATTTGCTCTTCCAACCGACGGGCCTGTTCCTCTTGTCCGCCCCGCAGTTGCTCTTTCAACTGACGGGCCTGCTCCTCCTGTCGGCGAGCCTGCTCCTCCTGTCGGCGAGCCTGCTCCTCCTGTCGGCGAGCCTGCTCCTGCAGCATCACCATCAGAGCACCTAAGTCAGGTGCCACAGACGTAGAAGCTGCTGACGGACCGGCTTCCGTGGCCGGCGGCTGGCCTTCAGACATCTGCGGCGTTGCACCACCAAATCTCCTCTGGTCCGTCTCCTGCTGGCGTTGACTTCGGGTACGGACACCCTCCGTTTCCTCCTTAGGTAAAATCGGCATTATTTTATCCCACTTCTGACACCAATTGTTACGAGCTTGAGGTTCGTGACAATAAAAATTGCCGATAAAATTACCTAAATTAACACTTTAATTTACTTTACACAAATTAAAGTTAAAACACTAATAATTAAACACACTAATTCACTTAATTCCGCTCCGAAGCTTCGCTCGTGTCGCCGAGTTCAACTCTGTCTCGATCGCATCTTGCGCCACCTATTTATTTAAATTAGCAAAATATCCGGAATGTTCAAGTAAACACGCGCAAGGTACCGAGAGTTCGAGTATAGATTTTCTAGTTCTTCGGGTGGCGCTGTCGGTCGAAAGACTTGTGATGTCATAAACTGCAACGCTCCCCTCGCTCTCGTTCCTGACACTAGATGGCGCTAGTTGTGTCGTCGACTGGAGCGGGTAACATTATTATACAATAATAACAATTAAGTTCATGAAAGGGTAAAGTAAAAAGAAAAATTAAATTTGACCATTTCTAAGGAAAACAGTATGCGTTTTAATTATATCTTTAACATTATTATAAGCTTTCCATTAGAAAGTTTATAACACGTATTTAAGAAAGCTATTATAAAATTGTAAACTATGTTGATGCGATTTTCAATTTATCAATACATTCTTTAATGTACTTTCTTCCTATTGAAACAAAGACAAAATTAAATAGGTTAGGAGGGAGGTGTACATAAATTATAGAATTAAGTTCGTTATATTTAATTGAGAAACAAGTTGACACAAAGTATAATGGGAATTATGGGAATTATAAGAATTACGAGTAATAAGCTTTGAGTCGATTTTTGAAGGACAAGCGGGATTAAGCACGTCGAATATGTAGCGAGGGTTTCCACAAGCGTAAGTACAGCCGTAACAGAAAATAATACATTGAAGAAAGAGAATGAATGTACGGGAGTACGAAGAGGCAGGTCATTTTAGAGTTTTTCACTATTTGGAAAGGTTTGGGTTAACTTAAAATCTTTATATATATTATACTTTATATTTATATATTTATCTAGGTTTTATACGTGGTAGAGCCATGCTGCAGTTATATTGGAAGTATAGTTGTGGCACGAATGGATCGGCTCGACCGGGGAGGGACCACGCTCTCACAGAATACCAGCGTGAAATGGTAGCTTAATGCTGCTGTATTTCGTACGGTGAGTGTGGAGAACCGGAGACCCTTTTTACTGGAAACGAGGCATTCCATCTTAGTCCTCACGGGTGACGACGCATCTGCATTTTGATTCGTAATCGAGGATATAGGTGGATGTCTATGGGCCACAGCAACCACTTACCATCGGGTGAACTGTGTGCTCGTTTGTCGCCCTATCCTATAAAAAAATCTGCGATCATCATTTCGAAATACGGGAGATTCCATGTAATAACTTGAGCTCCTAGTATGCGAATCCATGATTAGTGTGGGCGTGGACGGCATAACGTAGACCTGTAAATTAAAAAGCCTGTCATTCTGCACGGTGGACACCCGTGCCATGGCCGCGTACGGCTTTGGTGAACGAACTTAAACAGAAGTACTGGTTGGATAAGACTCAGACCTACCGTGAAGAATGTCGTATCAAAATGTATGCTGAACAAGATCCGGAAGTGCAGGCCGCAGGCACCTAGAATGAGAGACTCACCTTATGCTCGCACGACTCACCAGAGGTGACGGTCAGTAGGTGGAGAGCGAAAAGGTATGGTGTTCTAATTACATGCATGAGGGTCAGGGCCATAGAAATATTAAAAACAGGAGAAGTGGCAAGGGGACGTGTCCGCGCGCTATGATCAAAATGCTCAGCTTCTATACACATGGCCGTCTCTGCGAATTAGTGCGCTTGCGACCGTCATCGTGAAATATTATCAGAATGCCATGTTGTTCAGTAGTTTTTACATACCATATCTAAGTACAAGTATTTCATTATATTTATCTTTAAAATCATATTAAACAACAAATTGTAAAATATTTCTTTCTCTTACGACGTTATTTTTGTTTCCAAATATCACAGCCACTGTAATATTTTTGCAGTAAATACATTGCTCCATAACCACTACCTAAGTACGACGCCAAGTGACTCAACAAACATTGTAAATATCACAAAACAATACTTCATTTATGCAGATATTTTGTACGGCCGCTGTATCTCGTGACGAGCTAGTAATGTGCGTGTGCAGATCCACTATCGACAATAATGTGGATTGGCGAATTGCTATTATAGTTTATTCTACAATTTGTCAACTGTTTCAACCCGATAGGAAGACCGATGTGACATAATGTTTTTTACTTATTTTGATAATTTTACTAACTTAACTACTACGCTGAATGCGTAACCAAAGGTTGTATAGTAAAAGTTGATTAAATTTTAGGTTAATAATCGATTAAGTGTTCTTATGTTTGAATTATCGTATATTATGCCTTATCTTAGAAAAATTTTGATAATTTTTATGGTATTGGGGTTTAATATAATTTACAGTTTTCAAAAGTTTCGAATGTATCATAAATACCTAACCGGCATGGTTATAATATAGTGACTTTGGCTTAAAATTATTCAATATAATTATTCTTGCTATTTATTTGTTAGACATGAGTGTGTATTTGTTTCCATATATTTAACAATATTATCATTAACCAGGAGTTTTTATAACAAAAGATCACCAAGCAAAACCTGCTTAGTACATGGTGAGGTTAAAAAGTAGCTTAGGATATATGAAAATAATAAATAGGTTATTAATCGTACCTTTCGGCTTGCCAAATGATGCTAATTTAAAAAAGGAATAGATTGATGCCACTGAAAGGCCACCTGACTTCGTTCCCTACAAAAACTAGTACTGGTCGTCGTAATTTGTTTGCGAATGAAAATTATCATAAAAACAGCTTGTCTCGCCAATGATAAATAAGCAATTAAAACTAAAAATGTCAAATAGGAACTCATGGCAAAGGCTTTGTCAAATTTAATTTTTTTTAATGTTAAGTTTCACCAATTTGAGCAGTCCCCGATGAATAATCACATTATATTTCTTATAAAAGCAGTCATGGAAAAATACATTAATTTAAGATTACACTATTTGACAAAAATGCCACCCAGAAATATAAAAACTTCAAGTGCTGCACAAATACCTTCACTTTACGGGTCAGTGAGTAAGCACCATAGCATGGTTCCAAAATACCTACTACTTCAATCCGCTATGATAACCTAAACCAACATAACCGGATTTTTTACTGTTTTTATTTATTTTATATTTAGGGCCCAAAATTTTAGTACAATTTTGGTTTAAATGAAACAATCGATAACTTTCCAGTTTAGTCAATCACTAAGAGTAGTACAGTGAATGGTTAATGGACGTTGTAGTTGTAGAAATATGGTTTATAATTAATTGTGTAGTACGTTATGATTAATTAAATGCGTAGACAGAAAATCCTATAGACATCGCCATAGCGTGTCGCAAAAAGAGACAAAAAAACGTCACTAATTTAGGGTTACAAGTGTGAGGAAAAATTAACCCCACAACTAGCTATAAAATTAGAAATTAGTATGTGAAGTAAGCCTGAAAGGGAATACTGCTATTAACGATTATCATTGATATATATTGTAGTTGATGGAGAGCTAAGTGGACTGTATTTGACTAATTATTTATTATAATTTACCGTCAAACTCCCTAACTTTGCCACGGGTCCAATGTTTGCCCATAATCAAAAAGAAGTACTTAATATCTTTTCTATTTTATTAGCCTGACAACGGAAACTTTGATATAGTTTTAGAATTGTTATCTGTGATTTTTGACAATCGGGTCACAAACTAACTAGATACACCCGAATCGGGTGCTGAATCAAAGTGTAGAACGGAGGTTACGAGAGTTGAGAGAAAACTTTTCAAGTAAGTCATTAAAATATGTTTAATTCTAACTAGTTTTAAAATACTCATTCCGTAAAACTATGAAATACACTAATAATTATTGAGAAATACTGGTGTAGGCAAAGTTTGGCACGTTTTGTGAACAAGTGTACCGAACATTGCCGAGCCTAGGGTTGACATTTGTTATTAATTTTAATTGGGCGGGCGCGTGACCTATATATATTATGTTTACCTACTTTAGATAATTTCTTGCTTTGCTTTTGTAATATCGATGGAGTCTTATACAAAAAAGTTAGTTAAAAGAAAAAAAAATAAATATAAATAATAATAATAATATATATACTTACTCAGTTTTCTGTTTATTTGAAGGACAATCAAAATGAACAAGCCGCGAAGAAAATATAAATATTACGATGAGAGCTTACTAAACATTGCTGTAGGTCTCGTTGAAAATAAAAATATTACTTCATACGACGCTGAGAAACAATTTGGTATCCCTCGCCGCACGATTTTAAATAAAGTAAAACAAAAACACACGAAAAAAGTCGGATGTCCCACCAAACTGCCACCAGCTGATGAACAGAAAATAGTCAGTTGTATAATTCTTGGACTCAGTAATATTTTTAACTACAAAATGCCGGGTCAGAGGTGGGTAAGAAACTTCTTGAAACGCCACAAAAATGTCCTGACGGTGCGTTCTACAAATAATATCAAAGAATCCCGAGCCAGTAAGAGTGTAAAGGACTACAATACATATTTTGAAAATTTAAAGATTTCATTGCATAATGTCAAACCAGATCATATAGTGAACTATGATGAGACCAATTTTTCCGATAACCCAGGATCTCAAAAATGCATATTTAAAGCAGGTACTAAATACCCAAACAAATACAAAGACAATACCAAGACGGCGATATCTGTTATGTTCTCAGCTACGGCAAGTGGAGAAATTTTCCCACCATATGTCGTATACAAAGCAGACAATTTGTGAACGAATTGGTGTGCAAACGGGCCTGAAGGAACCAGATACAACAAAACCAAATCTGGTTGCTTCGATTCGTATACTTTTGAAGACTGGTTTAATACCATAATTATCCCATGGGCAGTGTAAACCACTGATCCTAAAGTTTTAATTGGAGACAGTTTATCGTCACATATGAATGTAAATATAATAACTAAGTGTGAAGAATATAATATCAGATTTATCTTTTTGCCATCTAACTCCACTCACCACACTCAACCTCTCGATGTGGCCTTTTTCGGCCCATTGATGAGAAAATAGAGGCGAATTTTAACGGACTACAAAGTTCGACACCCAAGTTCTAACACATTAAACAAACAAATATTCCCCGAATTATTAAAAATGTTACTAGATACAACAAAAATTACACAGAGTAAAAACATAATTAGCGGATTTCGTGCTACTGGGATACACCCCATTAATCCAGAAGCTATATTAAAGAAATTGCCAGATTATCGTAGGCCACAAGCAAACATTACTTACGATGAGAATTTTGTCAATTATTTGAAAGGTTTAAGAAACCCGGCGAACCGGCAAATAAGAAATACAAATAAAAAAATATTTATAGAGCCTGGAAAATCAGTAACTGTTACCGATTTCGTAAATGAAAAAACTCAAAAACGAAAAGCACCAGATACAACTCTTAGTAACGCAAAAAGACTCAATCCTAAGAAGAATATCATCGCCAAAGAAATCCAATTACAGGAAGACGTGAAAGAAATACATTCAACTATTACAGATTCTTTGATTATAATATATAATCAAAGTGTGGGTTATACTTTTGACAATGTCTCATTACACGTTAGACGAGATTCGTTATCCGATGCTGACAATAACCAACTTATGACTAATTTGATAGTAAATGCTGAAATACATCAAAACATGAAGATATGGAATTATCTGACCAGAAAAATGCCAAAAGTATTTACAACATTCAACCAGGCGTTATTGTGAATGTTGATAAAAATTTATGTTTATCAAATGACCGGACTTTATTCAAAAATATTTCTAACTTTGGTGCAACTACATCAAATGAAACTATGACGAAGAGCCGAATTCTCTCCAATGTAATTATAAAATCCCCAGATAGAATCTCATTTGATGATAGTGTTTCAGATGAATATACTAAGCATGAAAAGGTGTTTCCAAAAAGTAGGAGCAATCAAGGTGATCTTCTGGTCTACCTATTTGATTGGCCGTTAGTTTGGACATTGCGAAGGCCTTCGATCGGGTTTTGCACAAAGCGGCTTCTTCCGAAGCTCCCTTCCTATGGGCTTCCCGAGAAATTGTGCGATTGGATCACCAGCTTTCTTGCAGATCGGAACATCAAGGTCGTTGTAGACGGTGCAAGCTCCGATTGCAAGCCTATGCTGGTGTTCCACAGGGCTGCGTGCTATCGCCAAGGCTGTTTCTTCTGCATATCAATGATTTGTTGCAAACCAGCAACATTCATTGCTATGCAGATGACAGTACTGGTACAGCACAGCACTCTTTACATCGGTCGAGCCAATATTTCTCGGGAAAACGTCTCCGAGTGCCGGAACAAACTTGTGTCTGAAGTCAAGTCTTTGCTGAACAGAGTCTCGGATTGGAAGCGACTAAATCTAGTCCAGTTTAACCCCCAGAAAACACAAGTTTGCTCGTTAACCGCTAAAAAGAACCCCTTTGTCGTATCCCCTCAGTTTCAAGGCACTCCCCTTGTTGCCTCAGCCAGTATCGGAATCCTCGGCGTCGACATATCGAGTGACGTGCAGTTTCGTGGTCACTTGGAAGGGAAGGCCAAATTGGCCTCTAAAAAGCTTGGCGTGCTCAGCAGAGCGGGACAGTATTTCATGCCGGCACACCGCCTGCAACTTTACAAGGCGCAGGTTCGGCCGCACATGGAATACTGTTCCCATCTCTGCCGCCAAATTTCGTGAACCCACTACGCGGCAAACGTCCCGATACCATCCACACCATCTGGATGCTTGGCGGTCCACCACTGTACGTTTCAAAAGGAGTTTTCTTCCGCGTACAAACTCTCTGTGGAATAGTTTACCACCGGCGATTTTTCCGGACCGATACGACCTGGGGACCTTCAAGAAAAGAGCTTACTCCTTTCTAAAGGGCCGGCAACGCACCTGCAATTCCCCTGGTGTTGCGATTGATCATGGGCGGCGGTGGTCACTTAACATCAGGTGAGCCGCATGCTCGTTTGCCCCCTCTTCTATAAAAATATCAAGGTTGGAATTCAGAAAGCTCAGGAATGTATACTGTGCATGATTCGTCTTGTGATGAACATTTTTTTTCATCTTTAAGTGACACGGAAACGTACACATAGACGAAATGTATGAAGAATTGGAACAAAATATTGATAAAGAAAATGATATGTATGAAATAGGTATTGATAAATATGTTCTTGTTAAATTTTCAACATCAAAGTTGGCTAAATATTATATTGGTCTAGTAATCAAGTACAACGATTTGGAGCGCGTATATACTATAAAGTACGTAAGAAAAAATTCAAAAGGTACATTTTACTGGCCACTAGTAGATGATGTCTCAGAAATAACTTTACCTACTTGATGTAGAAAAAACGTTGCCAAATCCACAAGTTAGACATAGAGGGACATTAACTTTAGATTTAGATAATTTAGGTGTTCCTTTGTCAAACATTTATTGAAATTCATTACCTGATAATTAGTTTTTGACTTCATTGTGATATTGTTGTATTTTTTTAGGATAAATAAAGTAAAACTTTACTATGTCATATTGTGCGTTTATAGATTACGTTTATTAAGAAAAAGGGTTAATTTCGAAAGACTGATTGTAATTTTAATAAAATGACTGATTAAGTGTTATAACATGTGTTTTAAATAAAATTTTAATATTTTGTTACCTACTTATTTTTCTTATGAGACAACCCTACACTTCAATCTTTGTCAATGTATGAATGTTGGAAGAAATTGTGTCCTAACATTGCCTTATAAAATTTTATCTACTAAAATACTCCAAAAGGTGTTATTCGAAATTAATAATGAATAAAAATTCGTATTGTTGAATTATTAAGCTACATTTAAGATTGTCCCAGGATTAAATGTATATATTTATTTTGGAGTAAACACCTCTGGCAATGTTAGGAATATTAGACATAATGATTTCTTATATTTACGCGAACACTGTACATTGATTAAAACTAATTTTACGGATTTTTTCGCCTTTTATTTATTTTATTTTTAATACCCGACGTTTCGGGTGCTTTTCAGCACCCATGGTCACGGGGGACTGAGGTGACTGACGTCCCGATTCCTTAACCCGGAGTACCTTCAGCTTTTTTAATTATTGTCTTTGGTCCGATCTACGCAGAATGAACTAACTGTGGTTCGAAGTCTTGCAGTGGTATGCTTGGGTTTAGTTTTAATTTTATTAATTATAGGATCCCAAGCAGGTGGTAATACCAAGCCTCCTTCTCTATTGAAATTAGGATGTTTTTTAATTTCAATAGCCTCACGTATCATCCTTGGTAGGAATCGGTGTTCTTTTCGCTTTTGTGGTCTATCAAATCTGATGTAATGGTTGGGGCCATCTAGGATATGATCGCAAACTGCAGACTTCCCGGAACGTTGATGCTTCACGACAGCTATGTGTTCTTTTACGCGGGTTCTAATTGATCTCTTTGTTTGCCCTATATATGAAAGACCACAATCACAATCAAGCTTGTACACTCCTGCATCTTGTAGAGGAATATGACACTTGACGGATGGTAAGAACTGACTAATCTTCTTCGGCGGCTTGTAGAATGTTCTAATAGAAGCTCGCTTCAAGATGTAGCCAATCTTGTCTGTGACACATCTGACATAAGGTAGTACAGCAGGCACACGCTCGACTGTGTCGCCACATATACTACAAAAACAGGAAGAGTATACTTAAAGAAATCTGCAGTACCATGTGATAATGTAATTATATTATTATATAACATTGCTGGAATTGTGTTCAATGCTTTTTTTATTTTAATATAAATAAATATATTTGTAAATAAAAGTAATACTAATAAATGATAATGTTGATGATTTTTGATATTAAATGTATATTTTTATATTGCACATATTTACCTATTAAAATATAAAATAAAATACCCTTAAAATGTAATTCTGACATAATATTATGTAATATTATGTTAAATTAGCACATATACAAAATAAAAAAAACAACTTAAAAAATTGTACTCGATATAATTAACAATACAATCTAAATAAACAATTATTACCTACTGACCATTCTAATTACGTATAATCTATAATAACAAAAACTGACCGCGCAGGCGCAATGCGCGTTTATACCAACTGCGCATGCGCGACTCTACTATTACCGCGCATGCGCGAACACATAGAGTAGTGCACAATCTTTGTTTGGTGGAATAGCTTCTCTAGTACGTAGTACATTATAACTCAATGCATAACTTTGCCTTTTTCTTGAAATACCTCCAAAAAGTTATTAATATTAAGCGTAATGTCTAAAATAAATGTTATATTTTATACCTAAGTCTTGTTTTTACTCTTGTTTTAATTTCTATCCGCTAAAAAGTACAAATTCAGAATTTATTTTACGACAAAACTAAATAATATTAACATTCGTGAAAAGTTAGGGCATTTGACGGTATTGATGTTCCTACGGTTGCTCAAAAACATGCGACTAAATGCCAACGGATAACACGGTTCAAGTAAACCGAAGTAATTATGTACAACCCTAATCAGCCCGTTATCGGTATATTTAGTTAAAAGTCGATATGAACTATTGGTCTAACAAATCATGCAAACAAATCACAGAACATACATTAATTTCCAAACAATCTAGTTTAATTCTTGCTAGGTTCTTGATGAAACCGGCAGACTGTTCACTTACGTAAACTATAAGAGATGGCGTTGGTATCATCTCTATGTTATAGCACATAATAAATAATAGGGTTCTAGTTTCAATTAAACTGTTTAATCAATGATATTTCTTTTTAAATAATATACGTATGAGGTTTAATCGTATGAAATACCTACCGCCCACAGTTAAAGTAGCTTTATATGTCAGACTTATTTATAAGTCTGTTTGCCATCCTAAAATTATCAAATGTAAATAGTAAACTTTTCACCTCTGTTATTAACCAGGTGGAATACGACGAATTCTGATTTACAAGGTAGGCACTTATCTTAGTCGGGATTTATTTTAATTAATGCATATATTTTATTTAACCAACTTTTTCTTACATCCCAAATTGGGAAACATTTCCTCTGAACAACAAAAACAAGGATCATTAGCATAGAGGATTAGCATGGAGTGTAGCATTAGCTTAGCAGGCATCAGCGTCTCTGGTAACCCTAACCGAAATTAATAAGGAGTAATTTTTATATTTTTAAAGGTTTATTACAATAACCTGTGAGAATGATCCATGTTATGAGATCATTAAATTTCTGAAAGGAACAACGGAAATGTAAAATATAATTCTTCAAATTCAAATTTTTACGGTTTTGAACATTAAGTTCTTCCATAAAGCAATTTTAGTAAATTCTATATTTTTAAAATAATTAGATATTTAATCCATTGCGATGTATTTTAAAAGAATGTTTTTGTTAGCATCTTTGTTAAATGTTCTTCGGCAGACTAAGCTAATTGGAAGATATTTTTTGTATCTTGTAGAAAATCCTGTACTTACTTTGAGCTTTAATTAAAATTTTGTAACACCTATATATATTTTATAACATTTTTATTAAACAGCCTTCCTCTCATTTCTGTTATTTGTTTTCCAACCATGAACACAAAATTAATAAGATAGCTTTTTTTACAGAAGTTTAATCCTGATTCTCCATTGCAATCAACACGAGAAAAACATTATAAAATTATTTGAGACTTAAATAGGTACAAAACCCTTAATAAAACTTAAAGAGAATGTCTCAGTAATCACAGATTGGGATAGCCATTGATCAGATGAGCAACTTTGGCTTAAAACAATACAATCCTAATACACAATGACAATTGACTTCACCGAATAGCATCCAGTTCCAATCACTTCTTGATATCTTGTACAAGCACTGTAGGATTAATACGAATGACTTCACTCAGTTTCTTAAATGTAAATGGCACAACCGTATTACAGAAAGACATGTTTGTTGTGACATTATCCAAATCATCTACTTGAGGCTTCGATCCATAGAACGAATATTCCATAGAATCCGAATCAGATTCAAGGTTAAATGGTAGTTTCGTAGTGGATTTCTTTGCTACTGCCTGAATTGGTAATTTCGTGGTAGATTTTCTTGCGCACATCTTTGAAGGAGATGGGTTTATTAGTATACTTTCACTCTTTCTCTTTACTCCTGTCTCCTCATCATCAGACAAATTAATAACTACATCAGAAGCACTTCCTGCACATGGACCTTTGTTAAACTTAAACGGCAATGAGCTATGGACTAGCCTCCAATGGACTTTTAGGTCTGCCCAAACTGAGAAATTCTGATCGCAGTATGCACAGGAGAAGATGCTTCTCTTGTTACAATGCAACTTAAAAGTTATATACTTAAACGTCTTATTTGGGTGGCTTGTATGATGATGAGCAGCTGCCTCATCTATATTTTCATGAAGAGTCAAGCACAAGCGGCACTTTACAACCGTCTGGCCCGTTTTTGCAAATTTAGGCTTTGTATTGTCGTGAAAGTGCGTCTTCGCTTCGTTTTCGTTAAATGGTTTTTCACATCGCAAACAAATCAGTCTTGTAGCATCATCTCTCACTGCAACTGGTGCTGATGCTGATACAGCATTAGCGCTTGTAGGGCGACGCAACATCCTCTGACCCTTGGTCAAGAACACCAGAGGTTTGTCTTTATGTTTTTGACTTACATGTTTCACCACAGTCTTTCTATAACCGTTGAAATCGCAGTAGAAACAGAAGTAAGGCTTAATATTATTATGCTGACCCACCACATGTTCCTTTAACTCCCTGATGTCCTGGCATGTATAAATACAGAATGGGCACTGTTTGGAGTCCACCTGATTAAACATTTCGTCAATAACTAGTTTTTCTTCATCCTCATCACTCTCAGCGCCTGAAGTCCTGGATCGAATTACCTGTATGTCTGGTGTAGGAACCCTCTCTTCGTATCGAACTACTAATAGAGAATTATCTTGTGCAAGACTATTTGCGATGGTTTCGTCCGAGTCGGTGTTTTCTGTTACGGGTAGGTGGTTCATACTAAGTTTTTGCGCGCGTATAACTGCAGAAATCCAAGCAGAACGCATCCCCACGTTCCTAACTGCTTCGATGGCCCGAGCAGTTATCCCTGGGTGAACACTTTTACAATGGAATTGCGCCTCGCGATAGTTCTGGAATTTCTCTGTACAGCTATTGCAACACCACCTGAGATTTCAAGAATAATATTAATTAATTGAAATACTTGTTTGTCATAACGAGCAACATCCAAAATAAAGCAAAAGAACTAATAAATTAGCCGATAATCTTACCAAAAAAAAAATACACATATAACAAATGCTAAAATTAAAAAAATTGTAAAACCGACCTCAATATAAATAAAATGAGAACATCATCAATGTAGTCAAAGTTAATTAAATACGCATTATTAAGTATAACTCAAAAACCACTGGTCAGATCTTCATCAAATTTATATGGGATCACATGAGAAACACCAGCTTTCAAATAAAAATCATCGAAATCGGTTCACCTAGTAAAAGTTCTGAAGTAACACACTAAAATACAGTCGAATTGAGTACATTCTCCTTTTTTTTGAAGTCGGTTAAAAGGTGAAAAGCGTTGAAATTGTCTAATCAATGATACTTGCCTAATTTTGTTTAATTCAATTTCCAAATGATCTCGCATAGCACTTTCTTCTCTAATTTTTAAACTACACTTAGGACAATTGAAACTCTTGTTTTCAGATGTTCCATAAGTACCAAACATTTTCTCAAGTTCTTCCTCACTATGCCCATTATCACTTTCGGGAACATTCATATGTGCGTCTTGGGACTTGGATGTTGTAGGAGCCGAATTAACGGGTACTACAGCAGTACTTTGTTTCGTCAAATTTTGTTTATTTTTCTCAATGAGGAGAAATTGATGGTCCAAGAGTTTCGCGATCCATGTCTCTACTCTGACGTCAACTGGCAGTTCAATAGGTTCACGATTATTTCTGTGTTCTGTAAGCATGTGATCATTGAGACCATTTTTATGGAACGCCTTATAGGAACAAAATCCGCAGCCCCAACTGAAAATCATTTTTTTTGTTATAGCTAAATAAATTACAAGTACATACTCTAAATTTAGATTTACTTCATATGTTTAAGAAACTATCAGCTTTTTCAGATTCTGGGCTATACTTACTTTCTACACTGCAATTCTTCATATAAATGAGATTGCATAGCATCCCTGCTATCTTCTACGGTATTTTTACATAATGGACACTTATACTTCAAGCCATTGGGTTCGCAGAACTGACCAAATGTTTTGCATAGATCTTGCGTAGTGTGTGCAGGTACATTTACTGCAACCGTATGTTGTTTTATTATATTTAAGTCCACTGTAGGTCTCGCAGGAGATTGTGGCACGTTTTTCGTTAATTCACTTTGCGATTCCAATTCTGTACGTTCTATCGTCTCAGTTTTTACTTCAGTTTCAGTAGCACTACTTTTCCGTCGTTGCTTCCGCCATCGCGAAGTGCCATCAGGCTCACCGGGAATAGACCCTTCACGATAGTAGAAATAGAATGTCTCCTGGGCTTTGCCAGCGTGCGATTTGGACTGGTGTTTCGTAACATTTTCTAAGGTCGATGTTCGAAAAGCACAGTACGTGCATTTGTATTGCATCTTAGACTGATGAATTTTTGCACAGTGCTCCACCACTTCAGGGCGGAGCATGCTCTTGAATTTGCAAAGCCCGCAATGCCACGGCTTCAAATCCATTGTTGGTGCTACTGTTGATGGCTGAGTTACATTTGGAGTTTGAGAAACACTTTCTTCTCTAACCACCATAACATGACCCGTACTATGGATCTCAGCAATATGTTTATCAAGCACCTGTCTTCTGTGATGATAATAGGAACAGGATGAACACGCATATAATCTAACATCGTGCATTTTAAGGTGAGCAATTATTCGACAGGCGGTTAATGGCTTGGTCGTATCCAAGTGTTGGTAAGGCGGGCAATGTACGCAGTGGAAGTCATTTGTGCCTGAATGTAATGTCTCCCAATGGTATTTTAGCATCATTTCATCTACAGATATGTAACAACATCCTTTAGCGCCGCACGTATACCGTTGTCTATCTGGTACGTATTTAGGATACCGTGAAGCTGCTTCAGGAGGTATGAGTAGATTAACCACCGGTTGCCTATCAGTTTTATTCAATTTTTCCGGAGCTCTAGACGCTATAGAACTGGAAGCGAGATTAACCATTTTATCAAAGTGTTTTTCGTTTGTTTCCAAGTGGGGAACGGGATTGACTGGAGCTGTTTGCGGGACTGGCTGCTGTTCAGCGTGAAGTTGGAGATGTCTGACCATATTCAACCGAACTTTTGTACTAAATTCACAGAGGGAACAGTAAACTAATTCATCGAGAATTGGGTTAATGGGAAATAGATTCACATCATTCGGGCCAAATTTTTTCATTTTAGTCACAGGCTGTAAACTTTTATCCACATTATCGTTGGAAAGCTTTCTCTTCGCAACCTGTTTTTGTTTACTAGCTTCGCTTACGACAAACTGGTACTCTCCATTTGTAACTAACTTGGATGTTACAACCAGCTTCGACAAATTATGATCATCCTTTAAATGTGTTTTCACAAATGAAAACGAAATATATTTATTGTTGCAAACACCACATACATAACTTCGCGTGGCTTCCTTTCGACTCAAACAGTGATCAGATAAATAGTGTTTGGCCACAAGATCTCTTTGAGCCACAAATGGACAATATGCACATGGAAGCAGATTTGTTGCCTCTGTATGGCAAGCGGATACATGCCTTTTAAACCCAGAGTTACTTTTCAGGATGATACTACACAGACTACACTTGAATAAACGTGACAATGGTACTTTTTCGAGTTTTCCGGATTTGTCATTCACAACTGCAACTAATGGAGATTCTTCACTGGAAAGGTCGATCACGTTTTCATTAGAAATTTCCTCATCGCTGTCTAAGCAATAAACGACGTCACAGTCCGTCTTCTCAGGCGTGTTTGGTTCTGGTTCTCCCTTAGGTACAGGTGTTAGTTGGTTATGAACATCACTATTAATTAGTTGGCTTGCTAAATTAGGAGTCTCTGAACGTGAAAGATCAGCTGAAATTGGCGCTGGGCCTACATCACTTGATATCGAAGTTTCTGGAGTTTTATCAAACAATGACGACTGTAAGGTCAAAACCAGTGACTCTTGACTTTGGGCTTGACTTAGGGATCCAAGTTCAAATAAAGGCATGCTAATTGTTTCGAGTTCATTAAATGTACAGTTTTTGATACTTTCATTTTGGGAAGACGTTACCGTGGATTCAATCATTTGTGTTGTTTGACCAATAAGTTTTTCTAAGTCTATTGACCTCTCTGCTTCCCTTTCAGGATTATTTCTAACATTATTTGGTTTCACATCAATTGTAGTAATGTTTGAATTATTAAGATGAGCCAAAGGAAGCACCCTAAATCCAGAAGTTCCTTCCTATAAAAATAAAAGAAACCTTAATTTTGAAATTAATTCTTAAAAAAAGAAGTTGAATATTGTGAATTACGTACCTTGTTAGTAATTACTCTTAGGTAAGCTTGAGGTTGCTTATTTGGATGTTTTTCTGAGGCATGCGCCAGTAGCTCAGTTTCATTTTCAGCACCGTGTACACACCACGTGCATTGATAGAGTTTAAATCCATGAATTTTAAAATGTTGAAGCAAATCGACAGGTTTTGTAAATACCTCTGAGCACATCTGTAAAAAAGATATTGTCTAATGAATTCTGAAAACATACTACTTAAATAGTAACATCAGCTGAACATGCTTTTCTCAATCGTTCAACAAAACAATCGTTCAAGAAACTTTCATCAAATATTTTGGTATAAACGAAACAAATGTATTAAAAAAAGAATACTAACGAAACACAAAAATGATATATCCAACTGATGTCTTATTTGCAAATGTTCATAAAATTTACCCGACGTGTAGGTTTCAAACTTGCATTTGGCATCCATTACATCTGAAACCATTTATTATAGTTAATATTTAGTAGAAAATAATTAAATAAAAATTAGGATGAATTGTGTAATTATACCCACTTTGGTTGCAAGCGAAGAAGGGGACAGCTATTTCTCGAGGCAAAATCTTATATTCCGTATCAGAGCGTGCTGTGACTGTAGTCCTAAGAATAACGCTCTGTCCAGGCGCCTTTCCGTGTGTTCTTGACGCATGCGCACGAACAAGTTGACTCGCTACACTTCGATAGAAGCAATGACCACATACATATTGGCAACAACCGTGCGTTTTAAAAACATGCGTGACTAAATCAACGGCGTTCTTTGAAGAATCGAAATCACAATAAGTACAACTCAATGAATTTTCTCCACCCACGCGTTCATGAGTTACCGCGTGACGGAGAGCATCTTCAGCATTGTCAGTCGAATAACTACAAAATCGACCAGCGCACTTAAATATATGAACTAATTTCTCTCGGTTCATCATAACATCTAACACAACTTTATATTTCTTTGCAATTATTTCCGCTTGCGCTTCTTCATATTTAAATTCTTGTTCTTTACTTCTTATTTCGGCTGTATCGACATTAATTCTCGAAGATGCTTCATCTGTCGAGCCTCCTAAACTAACAACACTCTCTATAATGGGCAGTTTAGGTTGTTCTGGTTGAATTTCTGATTGAGATATAAGCTCTGATAACGGTCTAACATTCAAATAGTTCTTTTTTGGTTTCACATCAGACGTTTCCATATTATTCTTTTTATCGTCCACTTTTTCCATAGTCGGAAAATTATCAAAATGTTTGTCAAGAAAATGCTGCAAACAGTCTTTGAAATTGTGATTTCCTTGAGGAGTGACTATCAGTTTACACAGAAAGCAAAAGCCATCCCATTTTTCTGTATGTTTTATCTGCACATGTTTCTTAAATGATATTAATAGTGTTGTCCGATAGTGACTTTCTACTCCATTTATACAACACACATATTCCTTGGTACCAGCTTCTGTAAAGTTGATTTTGAAATGTGGGTAATCTAAAATATCATCAGATGTAGGTGGCTGATTATACTCTACATTCTTGATGGTCTCATGAGATTCAGCTATCATATCTGCAATGGGTGCATCATCAACCGGCTCGTTATATGGTGACGAATCTTGAGCATTAATTACGTGTTCCTGTTCAACTTTTACACTTTTATTCTTGTTTAATTCACATAACTCGTTGGTAGCGTCATCATTTTCAAAGGTAATTCGTGATTGAATTTTATTACGTTTATTTTTCTGCAATTCGATTAGAGTTACCTCTTTCAATGGAATTGGTGTTACTTTATTAGGTTCAGTTGCATTATCACTGCTCTCATTAAAATCACTATGTTCGTCATTTGTTTCCACAGTACTTTGATTTAAACGACTGCTCCTTAGGGTCCTAGGCTGTTCTGGTATAGACTTACTGAAAGCCAACAAAGTTTCCTTTGACATGACTGCTAAATTAATTGTATAAACTTCAGTTTGCTCATCATTATGACGGTTAACGACGTGAGTCTTTAAATTTTCAAGGGATATTTGTGTAAAATTGCATTTTCCACAAATATAACCTATAAGTTGACCTTTTTGCTCTTTGGGAGGAGGTGGAATGTCCAAATTGAATGGACATCTAGAGACATTAATACATTCCGAACATAGTTGCTTGTATTCACCCGTATGCATACTGACAACGTGCCAAAAAAATTCTTCCAATACGGTTTTTTTCTTTATGGTGTTTTTCAATTCTTTAAAACAGAATAGACAGACGTATTTATCGGTAGTTACTTTACTAATAGTGTTGAAATTTATTTCTTCACACTGTTCTATGGCCTCTTTAGCAACTTCTGGGCTCATTCGGGACAAGGGAATCTCTGAGTGCGGATGTTGCTTCTTGTAATGATGAACTATATCATTGCCATTATAAAGGCAAAGACGGCACGAATAAACACTTACATTTTTATAGAAACAGTACGTTTTATTAGTAAAACAATTTAAATCAGGAATTTGTGGCATAACTTGCATGTTTATATCAGATTGAGAGTGACAAAGGTCAGTTTTCTTTTTCTTATGTTTAGGTTTAATTACACCTGCTTGCCATCCTCGACGTTTTCGTTTTGGTTTTTTCTTTAATTCTACTGAAAGTTCTGTACTTCCAAAACTTTTAGATGATTCAAGAGATTCACATTCTGAGTCGGAGCTACTATGAGGTTTAGTTTCACTAATATTTGTAGCATTTGATTCACTCACTGAGTCAGATTCAAAAATATAAGAGTCTACTTCCGCTTGCTTGTCTAGCAGTCTTGTTTTCGATTTAGGCCCAGGTCTACACTTTATAGGCAGTTTAAGTTCTGAATTTATATTTTCGCTACTACTTTCTGTCTTATTTTCGCTATCAAATACTTCTTTCTGTAACATTTTTGATTTGGAAGTTGCTTTTTTCTTTGAAGTTTTGCCTTTTATGGTTGTCTCTTCCGAACATTCTTTAATTTTTTCAAGAATAACAACAGGACTATTTTCATTATTCTGTGTTTCACCTTTGTCTATGGGCTTATCTTCAACCAATTTAGCCAAACGGCACATTCTTATACCAGCATTAAAGACATCATCGTGCAAGAACATCTCTTTGATATCATCCTGAAGTTGTTTCAATTCCCTGGAAGAAATTGCGTTCTTTATATTAGCTGGTTTATTCATTTTCAAATTAGCTGATTCAGAACGTGTAAGACTTTTTTTGTCACCCGATGTAATATTTTTTATTTTATCCTTTGTCTTTTTAGTAGATTTCTTAATCTTTGTGGATTTTTTACACGATACAGCTTCTACTGTACCATCATCATTTTTAGTATTTTGCTTTGTGTCTTCGAAAGGCTCTTTGCCTTGGCAGTTCTCTACACTTGTAGCATTTTGCTCATGGCCTTTAAATTGAACATCTAAAATGTCCTCTACATTATTTTTTTCGTTTCGCATACTCTGCTCGTTCTTTTCACAAGAAACATTATCTGCTACGAGTGTTGTATCAGCATGTACACCACTATTCCCAGCGGATTCTATTTCTTTATTATTATTAGAAGCCGAAATATTTATTTTTTCATTATGCACCGAATTCGATTCATCGTGTGGTGAATCATCATCATCGGAGACTATTTCACTTAGCTTTTCTAACTTCTTTTTCAGTTTTTCATTTTCACTAGGTTGATCTTTTAACATTATAAGTAGTTCTTTTATTTTTGATTTATCTTTTAAAATAGATAGCAAACTTCCAATATTACCAGTATGATGTGATAACTCCGTACGTGATACACTAGTTTCAGTTTGTGCGTTTTCACATACATGTGAATCATGGGTAGACATAATATCAGAGCTTATTTCACAAGCCAATTCATGAGTACTATCAGGCACCGTTTCCTCACCTACTTTATCTTGGGTATTCTCATTTACGTCTATAGTACTATCAGGTGTAGAACAAGATTCTAATTGGCTAATAGTTTCTTTAGATGGAGAAAGAATATCTGCTTGAACCAATGGGTTTTCATTTTCTGTTGTAGAAACCTCACCGTTATTTTCACTGATTACGTCAACATGATTTTTGTGTTTGTTATTTTCATCATTCTGCATTAGGTAACTAATATTCTTATTATTAGATATATGAGAATTACCTAAACTTGGCAACTCCTTTCCAATACTAGGTTCGCGAATCAAAGATCTTCCAACGCTAGATGCACGTCTTCTTCTTACATCAAAGTTAGAATCAGATATTGAATCTTTCTTTAGGTTTTCAATACTTTCCTGAAAACTTCTGCTAACGCTCGTGTCAATAGTGAACGAAAAACCTGCATATGATTGAACACATAATGAGTTTTCGGGTCGGACTTCTCTTTCACAATGTTTACCTATGTGTCTATTCTCTGGCACAGCCCGGCCAACGCTATGTTCTCTTCTATAATTCCAACGCGAATCACGATCGTAATAAATTTTACCACCGTCATTATCACTACGGTGATCTCTATCTCTATAAGCTTTACCGCGGTCATGAGAATAATTCCGATCAACTTCATAACTTCTATTTAAAAGTCCACTACTGTTTTCACGACGAGGTCTTTCACCGTGACGATTCTCAATTCGCTCATATGTTGCATTTTTATCATTACAACCAACACTTTGTTCCCTGCCGTAGTTTCGATATGAATCTGTATAGGCTCGTTTTGGTGCGTCATATTTATAATTTCTGTTAATAAAATTACGTTCTTGATATTTGCCACAATCTTTCATATCGTTATATTTTGATAAATTATCGTATTCCGAACTTCTATTAATTCTTGGCTCCTGGGCCTTGTTGTATCTAATCGATGACATTTGTGATGGCATTTGATTTTGAGAAAAGTCCGTTACTCCAAATGGATGGCTTGGCGTCATCATTACTTCTGTTCTACCAAATGGATGAATAGGTGTAGGCGGACAATCAGCTCTACCAAAAGAGGGCATGGGAGTCATAGGCATGTCAGATCTACCAAATGTATGAATTGGAGTCATTGGTGTTTCTAATCGTCCAAAAGTATGGGTTAGAGTTGATGGACAATCTGAGGTTCCAAATGAATTCATAGGTGTTTGTGGACACTCTAAACGATTAAACATAGTAGAATTGGCTTCGCTGTATAATGGATTTTGTAAATCGTTACTAAAAGCGTCATTAGGATCATGTTTTTCTACAACTGAACATATTGGAGCGTCTGCTGGAATTATTACTGGCGGCTTAATCCATGTATCAGCAAAGTCTTCATGATCTGGTGACTTTGGCGCTAAGTCACCATATATATCGTCATTAGTTGGAATTCTTTTTCCAAATTCTTTATTCTCAGAGCTTTCTCCTAGTGCTAACTTACTTGATAAATTAAATCGTTCAAATTCCTTTTCAGTTAATTTTATGCTTTGTTTCTCTGAGAGTTCATCTCTATAGGCATTACTATTAGCATCGTTTATTAAAGTCGACGATTTGGACGCTGATATAGACTTTTGTTTATACTTCTCAATGGAAATCCTTTTCTTCGATACTATTTCTTCTATATTAGCCACTTTTGTAACTTTTGGTTGATGTAATGGGGGTGTCACGGTTTCAGAATCGTCTATAGATATTTTCTCACTTAATATTTCATTTTTTAATGCCTGTAATATATCTATCTCAGGCACAACTTCTTGTTTTGCAGCCGATTCTAGATCTAATGATTTTTTTTCACAGCTTGTATTACCTTGATCTTTATCCATTATCACTAAGCTGCCATATATGCTCTCAATAACTTCACTTTCGCTATCAGATAGTTCCCCTTCTTCAACTTTATCCTTTTTCTTTCCTACTTCTTTTTTATTTTTATAAGATTTAAGTATTAAGTCGGATATGTCATCTTTTGCACCAGTTTGTTTTAATTCGGAAAGAATTTGAGTTCTTAATTCTCGTAATGTATCTATATCTACGTCACCGTCACTGCAATTAATTATCCTTGACAATATATCTTTAGTATTTAGAGACATAAGAACGCGAGTGTAACTTCTTCTACCTGATGGTGATAAAATATCTCTACTACCATCTAGAGAACCTCGAGTTGGGGATATAGAATTTTTGTTTGGTCTTCTTTGAAACAACGGTGGTTCCTTACTGTCAGCTGTACAGGTTTCTTCTGTCTGACTAGCTCTTGCTATCTCAGGCAATGTTTCTGGATCTTGCATTTTTGACGCTACAGTTTTAAGTTTATTTTGCACAAAATCCAATTCGACATTTTGTGTATTAACACTTTTATTCATATCACTCTTTGTATCCGTGAACGAATCTCTCTAAAATTAAACAAAAAGACGGTTAAAAACTTTTTTATTATTTCTATTATAAACTAGTAACTTTTATCATTAATAAGCCATTAATTACCTGTTCGACTTTTGCATACAAATTCACCAATACTTGTTCACATTTCAACAAATTCTCCATTTTCATTCTGGAAAAAATATATTGTTAAACAAGTTTTAACTAGCATTTTTAGATATCTACCTAATTAAAACACCTTACTGCTGTGTTATCTATCATAGAAAAGTAGCATAGCAGATCTGCTGTGTTATCTATCATAGAAAAGTAGCATAGCAGATATCAAAATTAAAATATTTGATGACTTTATAATAGTGTTTTGTCATCTAAAAATAAGTAAATATAGTTACTGCAATCATAAACCCAAAGATTTCTATATATCTTTTTTTCATATCAACTTTAACTACAGATTATATATGAGATGTTCAAAACATTTTACAATAAAAAAAACAATAATAAAAAGGTTGTAAACCTTTTTTCTTATCCAATAACAAGTACCTTAAAGATCTAATTTTAGCAAGCTGTGTCTGTCTTGGATTTGCTGATGTTGTGCCGGTGCTCTCCAGTCTTTTAATCATACTTTCCAAAAATGGGATGTACTTCTTCATCTCCTCGAACTGGCGGTCGTAATCCGTGTCTATATTGCTTGCTGAAAGTAAGATTTTTACACTTAAGAGAAGGCGTTTTTGAACTAAATACAGATTTAGCATTTTTGAATTGATTTCGAATATCGATAACCGTTCAGATCACCGATATGAAAGTCAACTTAAATATTGAGCGAATAATCGTAATAGAATGTAGCAGACTATACAATTACGATAAATAGTGTTAGCATTTAATATTTTCAATAATTAGGTGTTTATTTCTATTTCGTTGTTTTTATTAATTACTATACTTCATTTATTATGACATTAGAAAAAAGAGGCTCATAGAAGCAGAAGTTCTATACATATTTAATTCAAAGTTATGTTCAAATAAGTTTAAATAAAAATCATTTAATTATGTAAATGTTAATGTTATGTTCTATAAGACAGAAGGTACTAAATACTTAGGCTAACGAAACGACAGCTATATTTTTAATAAAAATGATGAAATCTTAAATACATGTTACAAGTTTTCAACATGACTGAAACTACTTAAAGTTTATTCACCACTCACGGTTATACATCTCATATGAGTTCAATGCTTACTGGAAATATTAATCGTTTTTGTAACTATCTAATAACAGCATATAACACGGGGTGTTATATGCTGTTATTAGATAGTGAAACTTGCACCAACATTTCAAAAACAAGAGCAATAAAGGTAACAAAACAATTAAAAAAAACATTTACAAAATGGTGTGTACCTGTGTACGGCTACGTATTATTATTCATATTTGTTGACAAGCATATAATTATGAAATATATCAGTGTGTTACAGCAAGTGGTTGTTTCACTCGTGCCCCTATAACGCATACGTACCAGTGGCGACGATTACCCACATATTATTTTAAAAAAATGGCCACAACGCAGTTCGGAATTTTGTCAATTTTCGAGCACAATGTGCAGTCATGGAAGACGTACAAAGGCCGCCTCACGCAGTGGTTCATTGCGAATAATATTACCTCTGCTACTGATACACGAGGGGAAAAAGAAGAGCGATACTCCTGAGCGCACTGTCTGACGGTACATACCAACTAGCGTCAGATCTTGCACTATCTAAACAGATCCAAGAGGTGCCATTTGAGGATATCTTAAACCTCCTGGATAGACATTTTCTACAAAAGCGTCACGGGTTTAGTGAAAGAAGTATTTTTTACTCTTCAACGCAACATCCAAGCGAATCACATGTCCAGTGGGCTGCAAGACTTCGTGGTCTGACAGCTAACTGCTCATTCAGCAATGTAGAAGAAGCATTACGTGATAGATTCGTAATAGGGATGTTACCGGGACCTGAGCGCGATAAGTTGTTCGCCCAGGAACTGGAAGAGCTATCGTTATCGAAGGCAGTCGAACGGGCAGAGACGATACGGTGCGCGCGCATTGCCGCATCTACCTATGCTACAGGGCATGCAGCAGCGGTTCCCCCGACGTCAAGGAAGATCAGCTTTTCAAGATCACGGAAGGTTCATCCAATTCCAAACGAATGGAAAAGTGTTCTGCGTGTGGACGCTCTAACCACATCTTAGCAAGGTGTCGGTTTGCACAATATAAGTGTAAAAAGTGTAATAAAAAAGGTCACTTACAAAAAATGTGTAAATTGAACTACGTTGAAGTTAAGGAGGTGGATGAGAGCGAGGATGACGGTAAGTTGTTTAACACGTTAATTGCCAATCACGCGACGTCGCGTGAAATGTCCGACGAGTTTTCTATGAAGCGTATTGCCTGGGCCGGAGCGTTATCGCAACGGTGTTTTTTATGAGCCGCTAGAGAAAGGACTGAGCTATCGTAAAGTGGGCGTGGCCATCCGAATCATGCGCAGTGTTTCCACAATGAGGGGAAATTCCCCTTCTGCGGGGAAATTAGGGTCCGGAGGGGAAGAAAAAGGGGAAAGACATGAAAAGGTGAAATCGAGGGAAATCATGGGTAAAGCCTAGCTTAAAATATTGCGGAAAATTCCGGAGTTATTTTTGTGTGGTCTATACCGTGGACTATGTGTTACCGTATAAAAAAACAGTGGCGACACGTCGTCTGAGTCGCAGACCTCGTAACTCCATCAAAAGAAATTTTACAGGAGGCACGAAAAACTTCACCACGAAGGTCTGCGATTTTAGCCGACGACGTGCAGGTTTTATATATTTCTGGTCAGGCTAAAAATAAGAATACGAAATGTTGAATTATACTTCATTCATGCTTTGTCAAATTTTTTTTTGGATTCGCTTGCAGTTGCACTGGACTGTACAAACTTAAGGTGTGGTATTTCAAACCGATTTTTCAATAGTTGTGCAGAGGTTGTTCACGTTCTTTTCAAGCCAGATTTTACTCACAGGATTGATCCAACTGTTTCATAATCGAGCCTATTGCGTTTATCCGTTTTAATATTTTGATAGACCTAAATAACCGTTCTACAGCAACATTGGAAAAAGGCAGTGACATAAAATAGTTTACCAAAATTGGCAGTTGAATGAATTTGCATCTGCCCTCAACACTTTTTTCAAACATTTTTTTCCAATAATGATTTCTTAAATTTACGCGAACACTACACATTGAATAAAACCATTATTTACGGATTTTGGCCGAGGCTAGGTCCAAATTTATGATGTGGGTATGGTATGGTCGACCGAGGCAGGGTTTTGTCTATGATGTGATGGTTAACAGCCGCCGTGTTTTCAAAAGTAGATTGAAGTGGTGCCAAAACCACCAAAATCAACTAAAAATGGATAAATTGGCTACTTATCATTCAAAACAAGATTTAAGAAGTTTTGGAAATCCACGAATAAGCTCAACGTTGAACCTAGTCTTCCTGAAGCAGTAAATGGGGTCAGTGACATGAAGCAAATTGCAGATCTCTTCAGGAATCATTTTATGGTCACGTCACCCTTAGGGCCGTCGTCACACCCCGTGTCCAATGTTGAAACCAAGCGTGAACTCAAAATGGTAGCAAGTGACAAAATGACAGCACGAGTTATTAGAACTATGGTTGCAGGTAAGTCACCCGGTCACGATTGTCTCAGTATTGAGCACTTTAAATATGCAGGTGTGCACTTACCTAGAGTTTTGGCACTATTATTTAATGTTTGTGTCTCGCATACCTACTTGTCTGCCGACTTAATGAGGACTTCAGTTGTCCCCATTGTAAAAAACCGTACTGGTGACGTATCAGAGAGATCGAATTATAGACCAATATCCTTGGCAACGACAATAGCCAAGATATTTGACAGTATGCTTAACTCTATTCTAGAAAACCACTGTATGCTACATGATGGCCAGCACGGCTTCTCGCGTGGTCTATCAACAGAAACAGCAATAATGAGTTTAAAGCATACTGTCAAATACTACACGGACAGGCGCACCCCAGTGTATGCCTGTTTCCTAGATCTGAGTAAAGCTTTCGATCTTGTCTCGTACGACATCTTATGGCGTAAGTTAGAAGGCGTAGGTTTACCTTGTGGCTACACCAATTTATTCAAGTATTGGTATAGTAACCAAGTGAACTATGTGAGATGGGCGAATGAGTATTCTGAGCCGTACAGAATGGAGTGCGGGGTTAGGCAAGGGGGCTGACATCACCGAGGCTCTTCAACCTGGATATGGACGCACTGATTCGAGAGCTCAGCAGCATGCGTGTCGGCTGCCATATCGGCAAGGTGTGTGTGAACAATATCAGCTACGCGGACGATATGGTTCTGCTGGCACCCTCAGTTAGTGCGATGAGAGCTCTACTCGTTGTTTTTGAAAAATTCGCTGTCTCACATGGTTTAGTTCTTCACCGAAAAGTCGCATTTCATGGTATTTAAGGCTGGCAGTAAATGTCCTAGTGTGGTACCACCTATAAAGCTTTATAATGAACCGCTAGAAAGGGTCTATAGTTTTAAATATCTTGGACATATTGTGACTGACAGCCTTAAAGACGATGAAAAGATTGAAAGAGAACGTGGGGCACTGTCAGTCAGGGCGAATATGTTGGTGCATAGATTTGGTCGCTGCACTGACGCTGTAAAGATCACGCTTTTCAAAACATATTGTGCTCCATTTTATTCTTGCAGTCTATGGACCAACTACACCAAAAAGACTTATAGTGCCCTACGTACTCAATACAACAAGGCATTCAGGGCGCTTTTGCGGCTGCCGCGCTACTGTAGCGCGTCTGCGATGTTTGCACTGGCGGGTGTGGATAGTGTTGATGCAATAATACGAAAAAAGACCGCATCTTTGCTAAACAGAGTGCGCGGCAGTGACCACAGTGTAGTGAGTGAGACTGCTAACAGTGGGGACTGTTCACTGATCAAAAAAATGATCTCCAGGACCATGTCCTGCTTAATAATTAAATATTAAAATAAAAATAAAAATGTATAAATTATATTACTAACATAGATGTAAGTTTTTCTCTACTAACAATTCCTATGGATTTCAAGTTGTCCGAAATAAACAATTTTTATTTATTTATTTTATTTAGCAACTAGGTTCCTTTGTTTTAGAAAGTTGTCCTTGGCGAGTTTATTATCTGGATGGCTTTGTATTGTTGCCAGAGTACGTTTTTATAAGTAATATTCTTAATTATTCCCTTGTTAATCCATTCCTGTATCGGTGGATTTTTAATTTTGACTTTCTTAACTTTACAATTCTCTATACTTTTCATAAGTTTTTCTTCAAATCTTGTGTATTCTTTGTTTTCGGTACATTCTACGTTTGATTTTTCTAGCGTTTCATATAGTTTTTTATAATCTAATGCTTCATATTCTATTCTTTCTTTAAGTTCTGGTTTGTATTCTTTAATTTCAAAAAAGATCTGATTATGGTCTGACATAGACGATTCAACAATTGCCAGATGGAATTTGTTTTCCTTGAAGTCTGTAGATATATGATCAAGAATAGTTTTACTTTTTGATGTTTCACGAGTACAATACTGAGGACATATTCTATTAATTATTGAGTAGCCGCATTCTAGGAGAGTATTTTTATATTCTTCAACCGAGCTGTCCAGGTTAAGCAGGTCCAGATTAAAGTCAACAAATACTACGTCTCTTTTTTATGATGTAGTTGTAATGAAAGAGTTTCTAGAAATTTTGCAACGTTTGTTCTACCAGGCTTGTATACAGCGCCAATATCTAGTGAGAATTTATCTATGTGTATCCACAAGAACTGGTTTTCATCTTTTTCGAGTTCATCAACATAGCAATGTTTAAGAATGTTGTGGACAAATATTGATACTCCACCGCCAATAACATTTTATCTGTGCTGATAGTAGTGAGTATATCCGGGTAATTGAAATCCTTGGCTTCATCATTAGACTTAATCCATGTTTCAGTAAGAATAAGCACATGTATTTTAGATTTGAAAGATTCAACAACACACCTCAATTCATCGAATTTTCCAGGCTTTACGATACTTCTAGTATTTGCGTATAAGAATTTTAAAGATTGTTTATTGGTTATAAGGTTAATATAATTGTTTGTTATTTGGTAAGTAGTGTTATGTTCGTTTGCCTTGTCACTCATGCAACGAACTTTTTCGGTAATGTTTTAATAATAATTTTTGGTACATTTTTAATATACTTAATACGTATATTTTCTTCTCCCTCTTCAGTTACACGTTTCAGTTCTTCTTTCAGACGTTTAAGTTGATTTTGCTGGAATGGTGTCTGATCAGCATAAAATTTAATTTTACTATCTTTTATGTTTCCTTTGTTGCGCAAAATAAGCTTTACAATTTCTTCCGACTCAAATGTAACCTTTATTGGACGATTCGTTCCTGGCTTGTATCTTCAATGCGTACATTTTTTTTTTGGTTCAGGGCAGTCTTTGAGTAAGTTTTTGATAGCATCAACTACTTTAATTTTGTTTATATCAATAAGTTCCTTGGCGTCCGTTGACTGAGGTTCGGGGATACCAGCAATAAGTATGTTCTTCTTTCTCATGCTTTGGTCGTTTAATTCAGACAGTATTTTTTCATAGAAGGGTTTATAGATGTATCGCTTGGTAGATTTTTTATGTTTTTTATCATTGTTTGTTGTCATTAGACTCCAGTGACACAAATTTATCCCTAGCTTTCTCTGCAGTTTTTGAGACTTTGCATTTCGTCTTGAATGTTACTTTGATTTGTGGCTAGGTTTGTTATCCGTTGCTCAGTCAATCGCATAGCATCTCTAATGTCTTGAATTTCACATCTTATCATTGCGATGCCATTCCTAATTTCATCAGCAATCTCTTTCTGCGCATTAATTGATGAAGTTAAGAGTGTCATCATTTCTGTCATTTTTTTCTGAATATCAGAGAGTTGACATTGGACATGATCATATTCGCCGTCGGAGTGCTTGCGTTTATAACGAAAAGTAATCGTTGAGGGTTCGGAGATTGACGCACTGGGCATGTTTGATAGACTTGGTTGTGAACCACTACGCTCAAAGTCCGTGTCGCTTCCAGTAGGTGATCGAAGTACATTCATGTTTACTTCAACGTAACAAACACTTTGGTTTCTATGACGCACGCACTGAGATGTCAGACCGAGTCGAGAAATTGGAGCCCGTACCGTTTACCCGAGGGGGTGAGGAGCGGTTATCGCCAGTCGTCAACTGGTCACGCGCAGAGTAAAAAGTAGTAACACAATGCACACGCGTAATGTAAATTACAAGTTTTATGTTATGAGGTAAAGGTTGAAAATAGTTTGATTTTTACAAATTATTTTTCAAGAATAATCAGCAATACGTCCGCCTCGCACGCTCGCGCTCGAGTATATCTTAGATGACGATTCACAAAATATCACGTGCATCAACACTCATCGCGGGTTATATAAATATTCGCGTATGGTTTTCGGTCTTTCCTCTGCCCCGTCGATTTTTCAACATGCAAATGATTGTGTACTGTCGGGAATAGATGGGGTTCAATGCCTTTTAGACGATATTTTGATCACGGGTAGAAATGATAACGAACATCTCGAAAGGCTACATGCGGTGTTTAGTAGGCTAAGGGATGCTGGGTTAGTAGTACAAAAAGAAAAATGTGGATTCTTTCAGGAAGAAATTAATTATTTAGGATACACTATTGATAAGCACGGGTTGAAAAAGTCACATGAGAAGGCAAAACCAATTCTAAAAGCACCGGTTCCAACAAACATAAATAAACTACAGTCGTTTTTAGGGTTAACTATTACAGAAATTTTGTAAAAAATGCATCTAGCATTCTAAGTCAGCTATACGATCTCTGGAAGAAAGGCACTCAATGGTGTTGGTCGCGTGTACACGGTGACGCATTTAATAAAATAAAAAAGTGTTTAGCGTCTGAACAAGTCCTAGTGCATTTCAATCCTAATAATAAAATAATATTAACTGTTGACGCTTCCCCGAGCTTCCCCGCCTTTTTAAATGCGTCAGAAAAAAGGTATTCTCAAATCCAGAAGGAGGCAACTGCAATTATTTTTGGGGTGAGACGTTTCCATCAATATTTATATGGAAGATCGGAACCATTCATTTTACGCACTGACCGCAAACCACTCATAACTTTATTCGGTCCATACAGAGGTATTCCGGAAATGTCTGCAAATAGGCTACAAAGGTATGCGTTATTTCTCAGTGGCTACAATTATCGCATAGAATACATCCGTAGCGTTAACAATTGTGCGGGTTATTTATCGCGAGCGAGCTTACCCGATGTCGGCGGCAATGGAAACAGCGCCGGCTCAAGCATACACATCGGCGCTGACACACTCGACCGCGCATCTTACAATAATTTTGTCACAGAGCCTTCCTGTTACGCGTAACATATTACGACATGTCACGAGTAAGGATAACGTTTTAAGTAAAGTTAAAAAATATGTGATGGAAGGGTGGCCTAAAAAGGTGTATGACATTAACATAAAACCTTACTTTTTATGTAGAGCGCAGTTATCTTTTGAAGATGGGTGCTTAATGCGAGGGTACAAAATAGTTTTGCCTGAACGATTGCGGATAAAGATTCTGTCCGAGTTACACAATTCCCATCTTGGAGTAGTAAAAACAAAAGCAGGAGCTCTGGCTAGGTTTTGGTTCCCGGGTATCGACGCAGCCATAGAAACGATGATAGGGTCATGCAATTGAAATAATACTAGTTTTTACGGAATTTATCGCGTATATTTAACTTTTTAAATACCCGACGTTTCGAGAGCTTTACAGCACCCATGGTCACGGGAAGGACTGAGATGTTCAACGCCCAGATGTCATAGTTAACCGCGGTTACCATAGATCAAAATTTAACAATTGTTCCGATCTAGACAGTATGAACTTATGGTATCATGAAGTCTTGCAGTTGTATGCTTGGGTTGGGATTTAATTTTATTTGTTATAGGATCCCAAGCAGATGGTAGCACCCAGCCATCTTCTCTATTGAAATTAGGATGTTTTTTGATTTCAATAGCCTCGCGAATCATCCTTGGAAGGAATCGGTGTTCTTTAGCGAGGATTTGTGGTCTATCAAATCTGATGTAGTGACGGGGGCGATCCTGTACGTGTTCACAGACTGCAGACTTCCCGGAGCGTCGATTCTTCACATCAGCTATATGTTCTTTAACGCGGGTTTTAATTGATCTTTTAGTTTGTCCTATGTAGGAGAGACCACATTCACAATCAAGCTTGTACACTCCTGCATCTTGCAGAAGGACGTTACACCTGACTGATGGTAAAAACTGACCAATCTTCTTCGGAGGCTTGAAGTATCTCCATAAATTCTAAAATTCATATATAGTATATATATGAATTTTAGAATATTTTTAGAATATAAATTCTAAAATTCATATATAGTATATATATGAATTTTAGAATATTTTTAGAATATAAATTCTAAAATTCATATATAGTATATACAGGGTGGCCCAAAAGTCGTGGATCAAACGCAACTAGGGGTTAGATGGGGTCATCAGCTGCAAAAAGTTGTTCTACGGGAGGTCCTTAAAGTCAACCCCTGCACAGTTATAATTTATTTTGTGTTTTTATGAGAAAATTGACTTTTTTTAACTAATTCTTATTAGAATGCCAAAAAATAAACATCCTCTATCTTTTTTATAATTTTCACTAGATTGGTACTGATGAGTCCTTGCGTTAGACATGCTATTTATGGTTGTTTATTGGGTGTGTTGAAGATAATGTTAAGTTTTACGATTATTATTTTTCTCAAATCATAACTTTTTATTTACTTCGGACCCCACTGTGAAAAAAAATACTCTACCGAAAAGTGACCCTGTATTACAAGTTTTGGCGCATTTAATAGGGATTCTGAAAAGGTATTACACATGGCCATGAGTGGCTCTAATATCTTTCTAGGACGAAAAAACAAAGCAACGATTGTGAAATAATTGTTTTATTAAGCAAAACATTTTACAATAAATGCTCAAAATTCCTGCCTCTGACCATAATACATAATCTGCACCGTCTAATAAAATTCCTACGTAACCTACGGAATGCACTTCTGTTGTTAGTTACTTGTACTCTAGCAAACTCGAGCTTTTGTCGTAGTTCTTGTTCGCTATTGTTCTCTCCTTGGTAAACTATTTCTTTAAATAGCCCCAAAGAAAAAAATCTAATGGATTTAAATCGGGCGACCGGGGTGGCCACGCAACATGTCCGCCTCGACCAATCCACCGGTTGGGGAAGCGCTCGTTCAAATGATCTCTGACTGCTCGAGCGTAGTGAGGCGGGGCGCCATCATGTTGCAGCCACATTTCTGCTATTCTTTCTTCTGGAACTTCAGCTTCGTTAAGAATATGGTTTAAATTATTTTGCAAAAAATTTAAATACTGAGCACCATTCAGCCTTGCTGGCATTTCATGCAGCACCAACTGCTGGCCAATTATACCAGCCCACATGTTAATACCAAACAGATTCTGGAATCGATCATTTCTTATGATATGGGGGTTTACTCTGGAGTAAAAATGTAGATTGTGGATATTGAATACTCCCATTCTTCTAAAAGTTGACTCATCCGTCCATAAAACCTTGTTAAAGAACTGCGGATCTTCTCTGTGATATCTTAGCATCTCTCTACAAAACCGCACTCTAGGTTCATAGTCACCGGGCAGCAAAGCTTGCACCCTTTGCACGTGGTAGGCGTGATATTTTTTTCTGTTAATGACACGTTGCACCGTCGATCTTGGAATCCCGATATTACTGGATATTTGGCGTTGACTTATACTAGGATCCAATCTTAATTCTCTCAGCACTTCATCTTCATTTTCAAATTGCATCACTGGTCTGCCTGCTCTCATAGCATGCTGACCGGGTAAGACTCCCTCCATGTACGAATTATGTACGCGCATAAAGACCCTGTAATCCGGAAAACGATCACGGTTAGGGTAGCGTTGACGATATTCCCTGGCAGCAGCCCGGGCATTACCGTCGCAAAAGCCATACAGGTAATGCATTTCTGAATACTCCCGTTGGGTGTATTCTCTCCTCGCAGCAGCCATCTGTCCACTTTTGTAGCCAATCCGTCCGATTCACACAGCACTGGTCACAGGTAGGCAATCTATCACAAGTCCGAAAAACAAAGCGTAGGTCAAAGGAAAGAAACTGGTCACAAGTCGTCGTAAAACCGAGAAAAAGAACACGTGCGTACCCACAGGCAGGAAGCGAGTTACTAAAGAACACTAAACATTCTAAAGAAACATGCTCACGCGCATCCCCCAGCCCCCGCCCCTGCCGGCCCAGCCTTTTGTTTCCTAGAAAAGATATCGCTACCTGAACTGACGGGCCAACCGGCCTTTTACTGACAAAGGATTAAATAGTTAGTGTAAAAGAGAGGCAGAGAGTCTTTGTCATTAATTGTATTAATTCTAGTTTATTTTTAAATAAGCCTAACCGAGTTTTATGGTTGGGTTAACTTTGGCCTTGCCATGAATAATCGTCCTAAAAAGATATCAAAGCCACGCATAACCATGTGTAATACCTTTTCAGAATCCCTATTAAATGCGCCAAAACTTGTAATACAGGGTCACTTTTCGGTAGAGTATTTTTTTTTTCACAGTGGGGTCCGAAGTAAATAAAAAGTTATGATTTGAGAAAAATAATAATCGTAAAACTTAACATTATCTTCAACACACCCAATAAACAACCATAAATAGCATGTCTAACGCAAGGACTCATCAGTACCAATCTAGTGAAAATTATAAAAAAGATAGAGGATGTTTATTTTTTGGCATTCTAATAAGAATTAGTTAAAAAAAGTCAATTTTCTCATAAAAACACAAAATAAATTATAACTCTGCAGGGGTTGACTTTAAGGACCTCCCGTAGAACAACTTTTTGCAGCTGATGACCCCATCTAACCCCTAGTTGCGTTTGATCCAGGACTTTTGGGCCATCCTGTATATGAATTTTAGAATTTATAGAGTTAAAACCATCTTACCTCTATAAATTCTAAAATTCAGTTCACAATGGAGTTAGAGGCAAACAATTCCTTAGCTTTTCTAGATGTGTTAGTAATTCGGAATCCTGATAACACCTTGAGCCATACTGTGTATAGAAAAAAGACCCATACAGATAGATATTTAAACGGTGATTCTCACCACCATCCTTCACAGTTAACTACCGTGGGTAAATCTTTGTTTCAGAGAGCACGAGGGATCTGTCAGACAGTAAACACCTGGCTGCCGAGCTCCAACACGTCAAGCAAGTTTTGCATGACAACAAGCTTCGGGTCCCGCGCCTACGTCACAGAGAACGAGTGAAGCCGGCCACAGTCGAGCGTGTACCTGCTGTACTGCCATATGTTAGAGGAGTCACTGACAAGATTGGCTACATCTTGAAGCGCGCTTCCATCAAAACATACTTCAAGCCGCCGAAGAAGGTTGGTCAGTTTTTACCATCAGTCAAGTGTAACGTCCCTCTGCAAGATGCAGGAGTGTACAAGCTTGATTGTGAATGTGGTCTCTCCTACATAGGACAAACTAAAAGATCAATTAAAACCCGCGTTAAAGAACATATAGCTGATGTGAAGAATAGACGCTCCGGGAAGTCTGCAGTCTGTGAACACGTACAGGATCGCCCCCGTCACTACATCAGATTTGATAGACCACAAATCCTCGCTAAAGAACACCGATTCCTTCCAAGGATGATTTGCGAGGCTATTGAAATCAAAAAACATCCTAATTTCAATAGAGAAGATGGCTGGGTGCTACCATCTGCTTGGGATCCTATAATAAATAAAATTAAATCCCAACCCAAGCATACAACTGCAAGACTTCATGATACCATAAGTTCATACTGTGTAGATCGGAACAAAAGTTAAATTTTAATCTATGGTAACCGCGGTTAACTATGACATCTGGACGTTGAACATCTCAGTCCTTCCCGTGACCATGGATGCTGTAAAGCTCGCGAAACGTCGGGTATTTAAAAAGTTAAATATACGCGATAAATTTCGTAAAAACTAGTATTATTTCAATGTGTAGTGTTCGCGTAAATATAAGAAATCATTAGGGTCATGCAAAATATGCACCCAGCTGCGTCACTCCCCACCACGAACGCCTATATCACCATGGAAATATCCTCCATTGCCATTTTATAGGATCCACATAGACTTTTTAGGATCGTTACATGGTCATATGTATTTAGTTATTGTGGATGCTTATACGAAATGGGTCGAAGTATACGTAATACCGTCTACTTCATCGGCTGTGATCGAAAAACTCTACGAGTATATATCGAGGTTCGGTTTACCTCAAACCATAGTAACCGACAACGCAGCTACATTTACTTCCTACGAGGTAAAAAAAATTCTGTAGTGTTAAAGGTATCACTCATGTGACGTCACCGCCGTATCACCCCGCTAGTAACGGTCAGGCTGAAGGGTACGTTAAAATAGTGACAAAGGGGTTGAAGTCGTGTCTACTTTCTAGTGATAGCAACAATAAAAAAGAATATAAATTAAAATTACTTAAATTCTTATTTGATTATAGGAATTCCTTACACAGCACAACTTCTTTGTCACCAGCTCAATTAGTTTTCGGTCGCAAGTTACGAACTCGTTTGGACTTAATGAGTCATGTACTACCGCTTTCATCCACATCCTTAAATAATAAAGTCCAGAACAAACAGTATTTGCAGATTAAGGTACATGAGGGAAAGAATGCAAAGCCTTTTGAACCCGGTACAAATGATTTGTATAAAAAAATTGTAAATAATAATACACATCAGTGGTGCCGGGGTATTACAATAAAAGAATGGGCAAAGTAACATATATGACAAAGGACATACTTCGGCAAGTGTAAAAAATCAAATCATACGTTACCAGGGACTATACCACGATAATCAAAAAAATCTGGACTTTGATTTAAACTGTAAAAGTTTAACAAATAGCATCAGGAAAGAAAACAATGGTATGCCGGCCTCGAACGAGCCGCAAACTACCTGCGGGAAAAAGGATATGGTGCAAAATAATGTTAACTCAACTAACGTTAACGAGGAGTCTTACATATCGTCGGAGCCAATCTCAATGGACACTGAGGCCAATCAGCCTATAGCAACCATTGCTCGTGACAACCCCGAGTCTAGGCTTTGTTTACGCCCCTTACCTAAGATCGACTTTCGTCGTTTCTTTTAGTAAAAAAAAATGTAGTTGTTAACTAGGGGGAGGAAATGGTGTGTACCTGTGTACGGCTACGTATATGCTTGTCAACAATCAACAGTCACAGAGAGCTGTACCGTTCTAGCAGGGAGAAATCCCGAGTGGGCTTATCCTTGCCCACTCCAACTCGGGCTCGTAGGCCAGGCAATTCAATCGGTTCGGAGTATTTATTCTGGGGCCAGAATGACTGAGACTCTGTCAACCAACTGCGACCCCACCACAGCGGGTGGTCAACCAAAGACGGGGCTTCGCAGCCGCGAGAAGCTCAGTCTGCGGGATTCAACTCCTCTGGGACATGTCTCTAGTTTAGAGACGCGCCAGAATTCTGGATTTGAGACACGCGGTTCGCCACAAAGACCTCAAGATTGTGAGGTGCAGCTCTGAGCCAACAAAGTACTATCTCACTGTCCGACCAAGCGTAGACGTAATGTTGATTGCAGACTTCAAAGACGAGTGAACGTGGTTGAGGAGTCGCGTGAGAAGAGCGGCTCCGGACAATTCCAATTTAGGGATAGTTAAGCGGGACCTTGCTTTTAGCAATTACGAGATGGACGGAAGTATGGCCAGAAGAGCTCACAGTCCGCAAATATACGACAGCAGCATAGCCTTTCTCAGAGGCGTCGCAAAATCCATGAAGGGTAGCCCTGCATTTCCCTGGAGGGAGAAAGCACCTTGGCATGGAGACCCGGTTGATGTCCGGAAGGGAGTGCCACTCTCGCAAGAGAGCACCGCTTATAGGGTCGTCCCAACCCAATCCGGATATACAGAGCTTTTGAAGAAAGCACTTAGCCAAAAAAAATGACCGGAGTGATCCATCCATTAGGATCGAAGGTGCTGTAATACGATACGATACGGTAATAAGGTACTGTAGACAGCACGGAGCGCTTGGTGCATGATTTAGGAGGGGGATCGAGTTTGACTCGATACGTGAAAGTATCCTGAACAGGCTGATAACCCGGAAGTAACCCGGAGTACCTTCAGCTTTTTTAATTATTGTTTATGGTCCGATCTATGCAAAATGAACTAACTCTGTCTTGAGGTCTTGCAGTGGTATGCTTGGGTTTAGTTTTAATTTTATTGATTATAGGATCCCAAGCAGGTGGTAGTACCCAGCCTCCTTCTCTATTGAAATTAGGATGTTTTTTAATTTCAATAGCCTCACGTATCATCCTTGGTAGGAATCGGTGTTCTTTCGCGAGGATTTGTGGTCTATCAAATCTGATGTAATGGTTGGGGCCGTCTAGGATATGATCACAAACTGCAGACTTCCCTGGGGAAGACTTCCCTGGGGAAGACTTCCCTGCAGACTTCCCTGGGGAAGACTTCCCTGGGGAAGACTTCCCTGGGGAAGTCTGCAGTTTGTGATCATATCCTAGACGGCCCCAACCATTACATCAGATTTGATAGACCACAAATCCTCGCGAAAGAACACCGATTCCTACCAAGGATGATACGAGAGGCTATTGAAATTAAAAAACATCCTAATTTCAATAGAGAAGGAGGCTGGGTACTACCACCTGCTTGGGATCCTATAATCAATAAAATTAAAACTAAACCCAAGCATACCACTGCAAGACCTCAAGACAGAGTTAGTTCATTTTGCATAGATCGGACCATAAACAATAATTAAAAAAGCTGAAGGTACTCCGGGTTTAACAATGACATCGGGACGTCAGTCATCTCAGTCCCCCGTGACCATGGGTGCTGGAAAGCGCCCGAAACGTCGGGAATTAAAAATAAAAAGTAAAAATAAACGCGATAAAATCCGTAAAAGTAGTTTTAATCATGTGTAGTGTTCGCGTAAATATAAGAAATCATTAGATGATGGTCTTGTTCATCCTCTCCTGGGACGTCCTTCAAAATATGATGGGAGTTCGACAACCATTTGCGCAACTCATAACCTCCGGACTTCAGGATGGCAATCAATTCGTCTCGCAATACAAGAGCCTCCTCGACGGTGTAGGCGCCCGTGCAAATGTCGTCCGTGTAGACCAAAGTCTCCAAAATAGAAGCCACCCGAGTGTATCTTAGACGCTCTCTCTCAGCGAGTTCGAGGAGGGTTCGCATGGCGATATACGGGCTTTACCGGAGTCCATAGGTGGTGGTGTTCAACTCAAACACCTGTATCGGATCGCTGGGCTTCTCGCGCCACAATATCAGCTGATATCGACGGTCACCACGATGGACAACTGATTTTCGGCACATCATCCAAATGTCGGCTACAAATACCACTTGGTGCCGACGGAAAGGGGTCAAAATGTCGGATATGTCCTTGATCAATTTAGGACTGGTGTGTCCCTGAACCAGTGACACACCATTTGACGAGGGGGAGGAGCCGTCAAAAACTACCCGAATCTTACTCCCAGGTTCCTCAAGACCGCATGGTGAGGGAGGAAGTAGTGCTCCTGTGACCGCCAGCCGAAGTTGGACGGTGACATGTGAACCAGCTCTTGATACTTGCGCATGAACTCGACGTATTTGTCGCGAAAGGCTGGGTCGCGCCGCATACGGCGCTCCATGGAAAGCAACCTCTTTTCGGCAAGGGTACGAGATTGGCCCAAAGGGGGGCCTTTGAGCCAAGTGAGTCAAGAAAGGGTAAGCGAGTGACAAAACGACCGTCGACACGACGGCCGGTATTGTTCTGGTAGAACGACTCGCACTCACGGTCCAGAGGGTTGACTCGAGACGCGTGTGGTGGCTCCTCAATTTCCCAGAACCGCTGGATGACGTCCGAAAGGGACACGCCCACCACAGAGAGCCGGTCGGCCCCCTGAGGAGGTGGAGACCACAGAACCGGTCCAAAGAAACTGTGCCCAAATACAGTGGACATGGCTGACAAGCCATCGGGCTGTAGGGCTCATATCTCGCCTAACAAGATGAACCCCAGCGCGTCGGCCCCTAGCAACAAATCTATAGGCCCAGGTTGGAACCATTGAGGATCTGCCGGCGGACGTTAGGGAGAAAACCTACAATGTCATTGAGGACATTTACTCTATGAAGGTGTTCGCTGGCAGGGCCAAACACCAACTCCGCTTGTCCCCTAAGAGCAGGAGGCTCGGCACCACCGATACCTACCATTGGACGTGATTCAAAGCTCCATGGGAGCCCTAGTCTTCCCACCAACCAATTGGAAGTCACACTGCGTTGTGAACCCGAATCCAATAGACCGTTAAACAGCGCGAACCGTTAAACAGTCGCCACTCGGGTTGTACACCTTCACTGAGGCCGTCGGCAATAGAACAGTTTGACAAGTAGACTGTTGACGGCTCAAAGGTTCAGTGGAGGCAGCCGTGGTGGGAGCGAGGGCGGCAGCTACCTAGCTGGAGCTGCCTCCATCGGACCGGCACTCGAACTGGGGGTCCCGAAAGCGGCATTACGGCGGCATCTCAACGACCCGTGGTTGGAAATCACGGAACGGGCCGCCCTGGGGAGCTTCGGGGAACCTCGGCCTTGAGGCCCGGGACAGATTCGAGGTCGCAGAAACCCCGTAGTACCGGTACCGACCAAAGGGGGGAGGGTGGTACTCCAGTCGCGGCCACTCAGCTAACGGGGGTGAGAAGGGTCTAGCTGACCGCTGGGTGGCCGTGAAGTTCCTCTCAACTAAAGTTGGGCGGTATAACATACAACAGATAATATAATTCATTATATATTTATAACCTTACAACACATTACAATAATCAACCATTGACTGTTATAATATATTCATTATCGTTGGAAAGCCCCATCTAACAAAAGTAATAGTAACAACTATCATTTGTGTTTAGTTTACGGTCTAACAGTCGTCGGCTGAGAAGCAGCACAAGGATCGTGTATGGTTCACATTAATTTAAACTCTAAGGGTCTAAGGTAACTCTTAGAGCTTATTTTACAAACACTAAAGTATAACGTGCTGGAGGAGCAGCCCCGTGCGGCAGTGGAGACACAAGCCGTTGTAATGGCTTGTGTGACCAGCGCCGGCCCTAGGCGTGCCCTCGAGCTGTCAAACATGACACCATCGGCATCGGCATCGGTGTTCGGGGCGCCTGCACCGCCGCGTCCGCCTGTGCCCTCGCGAGTGGGGGAGCCCGCCGCTGACTCCACACACTAGCAACGTGGGACCAACGCAGTCTGAAGACGTGGTGACGAATGCCGTAGAGCGTCTTTTGAGCGCTGTCGGCTGTACTCAGGTCAGATCCAACCAATATTTTGTCTCTGATTTTGATCGGAATGTTCATGACTTTGACACGTGGTGTGATGAGGTAGAAAGAGCCCGTATTCGAACCATTGGTATGACAGAGAATGCCTTGCTCGTGTCAGACATTGTTTAAAAGGAGAATCTCGCACCTGGCTTAGCCAATGGACAAGCAGCATTCGCACGTGGTCCAATTTAAAATTAGAATTAAAAGCGCTATGTCCACGTTTTGTCGATGTCGCGAACATTCTTTATGATTAAATGCGGACAGGGTCAGATAAATACTCCACATATGCTGATTATGCTCGTAAATCACTTTTAAGGTTACGCATAGTTAAAGGTCTCAGTAGCGAGCTGCTTACGGCTATTATCATTCGTGGAATTGCAGATCCACAAATTCGTGCTATGGCTGCTAACGCCAAATTATCACCTAACTCTATAGTGGAGTTTTTATCGAGCTGTGTTAAACCTTCTAACAGCCATAATAGGAAAGTGTATTCTAATGGTTTCAATCGATTTGACCAACCCTCGAATAATGGTAACTCGAACCGCAAACCGTTAAAACGTCGATATGATCCCAAAGACTTAAAATCAATAAGGTGTTACGAATGTAATCAATTTGGTCATAGGAGTGTTAATTGTAACAAACGGTCGAAGACACTCCCGAGTTATAGTAACGAAAAAGCAATCGCGTTAACGACGACATCTCGTGGCGATCCGTTATGTGGGTTTTGCAAAAAGGTAGGTCATTCCGAAGTAAACTTGTTTTGCTAAGGAACGCGCAAATTCTCGGAATAATAATGGTGTCAATTTTTGTCGCGAAATCACGGATAGATATAAAAATCGCGATGTGACGACTGCGGTTATATCGGGAATACCGTTAGATGTACTAATCGATGGTGTTTCATTTGTTTTCTGGTTGTCAAAAAATGTTGTTAATCATTTCCCGTGTCAAGTAAAGCCTACTTACAAATCAGTTATTACGCGGCTTGGGTTGTATGGAAATAAGATCGGAATCATTTGTAACATTACCCGTTGAGTTTAGCGATATAACAATAAAAATTGATTTAATGTGGTGGGTGGCAATAATTTGAGTGTACCTGCCATTATCGGTACAGACGTACTAAACAGGAAAGGTATTATGTTAGGACCAGTGATCGCCAACGTATAATTCATAGCGAGGCGACCGTAAACGATATTCCGCAAACAAATTTGATTTCTTTGTCCGATCAAGTTAATACGTCGGTGTATATGTCGGTCGCAAGTATTCAGAATTCGTTTTAAGCGGTGCCGCGACCACAAAGGTGAAAGATAGTGAGATGCATATCAAATTAACAACCGATGTGCCCGTGAACTATGTACAAATTGTCGCATGACAAGAACTTAAAAGTATGCACTATAGTGAAGGATTTCCTCGGTAAAGAAATTTTTCGCGAGTCAAATTCAGAATACGCTAGTTAGATCTTGCTAATAAAAAAGAAGGATGGTTCTGATAATTGGTCGTGGATTATCGTGCATTGAATCGAATAACCCTCAACACCAGATATCCTCTCCCCTTGATCAACGACTATATAGATAGGTTAGGCTCGCCGGTTTAGCTCTCCGGATTACGTTTCCGGTTTCCATCAACTTAGAGTTGCAGAAGAATAGACTCATAAGACCGCATTCGTTACACCTACGGTTTAGCAAAATCTCTAAAACGCTTAAAATCCTTCATTGATGCTGGAAAACTCTACATCGATGACGTATTAATAATGACGGATGGGATTGACAAGCACCTCGTTTTATTAGATTTGGTTATGAAAACATTAACCAAAATAGGTTTTTCAATTAATTTAATGAAATGTACCTTTCTTATCAACGGAATAGAATACCTAGGTAGGATTATAAGAGATGATCAGGTTAGACCGAGCTGTAATATTTGAAAAGTGTCACTAAACAGGAGACGTTTTGTTGTCTACTACTACTAAATCTTTAATTAAATTTCTGTTTTATTACAAACTTAACTCTAATATATCTATGTCGTGTGGGCTACCACACTACATCACAGATCAATTATCACCCGAAACATGTGCTGTATTTTTTGAAGGTACTAGTAGTACGATTGCTGTTATATTTGCTTTGTTATTTTACATACCTAATAACCCCTCATCTGTCAACAGGCCTCTGGAATATTGGAGTAAACAAAGGCGCATAATATTATGTCAAGTGCCTTGTGGAGCTCGATCAGTTCCCACGTATTTCTATATTTTTTGCTATATTTCTTATCCAAAAGTTAAAACTATGTTTGTGATAAGAATGTGAACCCAAACGGGACATAAATTATTACATAAACCACTTAATTTGCAGTATTCTCGACTCTCGACCTAAACTCACCCAAAACTTACTTTATCGGGTCACTTAAGTGAGGCATGTTATCGTAGAGCTTGTGGGGTGAAAAAAAAATGTGTCGAGAGCTATGTTATTTTTATGGATTTATGTTAAATATGTTTTAAGTGGGTAAAGTAAAATGTTTGTCGAATAAAGGTTTGCTTTTGTGATTGTAATGACTTATGTGTATTGAAGTAGGAGGAGCTCGATTACATCAATTTCAAAATAGAATTGATAATGTGTTACGAAGGGAGCTGTCCTGATTCGTATGTAATTTGTTAGCTTATTTTATAATGACTCAAACGATGTATGCTTTGTTTATAGCTCTCTTACGGGACTTTTGCAGAAATCGCAAATCTGATTACATGCACCGCGATCGCGCGAGTTCCTTTAGAGGAGCCGCGGCGAATGCGCTTGGTCATGTGTTGGTGCTGTGACAGTCGAGAAGATAATCTTTCCCTATTCTTGAGTTAGATTATGTACCAAACAAGCCCGTGTTTACTGATTTTGACTACGTTACGTGTTGTGTTCAGTGGAAGAGACCCGTGTAAATCCTGTGCGCATGGTATTGGGTTGACCCTGACACTGGTGGTTTCTGGGGTGAGTCGGTGGCGCAGCCGACAACAGACCTGTGTAAATCCAGCCATTATTAGGTATATGGGGTGACCTGCTAGAGACTGATGTAAGTCCTGTTTGCACACGCGAGTTTGTGCGGGGTATTCGGTTGCGTGGGAAGAGACCTGTGTAAAACCTATGTGACTTGAAACGCTTTTGTGTAGCGTTGATAACTGTTCATGTTGACTGTTTTGACTGACTGACTTGTTTGGCTAATTGGGTACATAATCTGACGCTTTATGAACTATATGAATTTAGATCAACTGTTAATACGCGATATAAATAAATGTCTCTTAGATTGTGTATATCTTCTCAGAGATCGACGATGGTGACGTCGAACAGCCGCGGGACGCGGTGAGTGTTGCTGAGCCATCCACGAGTTTCTGCTGAGGGCTTCGAGCACGCAGCCCCGTCAGAAGAGGCCGTGTTAGAAGAGAAGGTCTGAATCGGGAGCGCCGACGCCGCGCCGGGCCATATAGGAGGGCGGCTGGCGTCACTCGCCCTTTTTTGCCGACGGTCATCACGGAGTGCGGAAGCTTTGCTCGAATATTAGCGTCGTTATTTTTAATCTTGTTTTAAGCTTTTAAGTTATTTAATATTTGTTAGGCCAAAGGCCATTTAATATCTTTTTAAAAAGTCAATCTGTGTTTCTATTTGTAACAGTATAATATAACAGTATAAAACAACAGTTAGAAAATATATTACGAGTAATATTAGGAAAATATAACAGATTCGCTCACCTTTACTCTCAACACGCTGGGGGGAGGCGACGACCCACTCGCCCCTGGGGGGAAGACCCCCCGACTGGTCGAGGGAGGGAACCCCTTCAAACCCAGGGGCTCGGTGGCCGGTAGGGGAGCCCTGAGCGTCGCCCGACAGAGGGCGTGGCTGAGCGCCCCCGCCCGTGAGAGTTGAGGGCCCGGCAGAGCCCCGAGAGGAAGCGCCGTTCGCACCCAGGCACAAAACGACATGGTGGTTGCCCTGGCAGTGCGGACAGGGCCTCCGGTGCAGGCAGTCTCGTTGGAGGTGCCTTTCCAAGCACAAGTAGCACCAGCGGCGCACCTTGGCGATGGCTCGCCTCGCCTGGACCGGCTTACCCAAAAACTTCGGGCACAACGTCACGCGGTGATCGGATGCTCGACAATAGGAGCAGGGGGGCGCCTCCCTGGCCGCTAGGCCCCTATAAGAACGAAGGGGGCGGCGCCCTCCCGCGGGAGCTCCGCTCGGTTTTAGGTGGGTTGGCGACGACTTGCCCGGTGGATTCCGCCTATCGCTGAGCACGGCTCGGTTGGCAGCTCGTAGGTCGTCGACGGTGCCCGCTGCGTTCTCAATTTGCCGGCACTGCTCCTCCAAGAACCGCAGCAGGTCCCTGAAAGGCGGAATATATGAGGCGCCGTCCCCGCCGTGCCTCTCCTCAAAATGTATGCGAAGATCGAAAGGCAGGCGGGACAGCACGATGTGGAACAACAAGAAGGACCATTCGTCCACTGGTAAATCCAGCCGCCTCAACGAATTACAGGCTACCAAGACTGAATTTACGATGTCCGGACGTAGTCTGGCCCGGTCCCTAAGCAGCGGGAGGTTTAGAAGCTGCCTAACGTATTCGTCCGCAATTCGCCGGACGTTGGCGTACCTTCCTGCGATGAGGTCCCGGGCGGTCTGGTAGGCGTCATCCCACAATACTAGTTTTTACGGAATTTATCGCGTATATTGAACTTTTTAAATACCCGACGTTTTGAGAGCTTAAACTTAAAGTTTGAGAGTTTGAGAGGTAAAATGGATAATACCTACGTGCGCCAAATCACCAAAGTTGTATGGGTTACCAAAAATACACAAGCCCAATGCTCCATTACGCCCAATAGTGAGCCAAATCGATTCACCAACTTACAGATTGGCTCAACACTTAGCGAAAATACTCTCACCGCTCAGGGGACATACAAGAGCACACATAAAGGATTCCTACCATTTTGTCAGCGAGATTAAAGACCTACGTCTGGCAGACAATGAAACTATGGTCAGTTTTGATGTGCAGTCATTGTTTACATGCTTACCTGTTGAAGACTGCATCTCAATTGTAACTAGAAGGCTGGAAGAAAACAACATGCCCGTAGAATATGCAGTATTACTCAGACACTGCCTTACATCTGGCTACCTATTGTGGAAGGAGGAGTTCTACAAGCAAGTAGATGGTGTGGCGATGGGCTCACCTGTATCTCCTATTGTCGCCGACATATTCATGGAAGACTTTGAGGAGAAAGCCCTGCTTACTTCTCCCATAAATCCAAGATTCTACAAGCGGTACGTAGATGACACTTTCACAATTCTACCTTTAGATAAAGTAACTGCATTTTTAGACCATCTTAACTCTATAAATTCTAAAATTCAGTTCACAATGGAGTTAGAGGCAAACAATTCCTTAGCTTTTCTAGATGTGTTAGTAATTCGGAATCCTGATTACACCTTGAGCCATACTGTGTATAGAAAAAAGACCCATACCGGCCACAGTCGAGCGTGTACCTTCTGTACTGCCATATGTTAGAGGAGTCACTGACAAGATTGGCTACATCTTGAAGCGCGCTTCCATCAAAATATACTTCAAGCCACCGAAGAAGATTGGTCAGTTTTTACCATCAGTCAAGTGTAACGTCCCTCTGCAAGATGCAGGAGTGTACAAGCTTGATTGTGAATGTGGTCTCTCCTACATAGTACAAACTAAAAGATCAATTAAAACCCGCGTCAAAGAAGATATAGCTGATGTGAAGAATCGACGCTCCGGGAAGTCTGCAGTCTGTGAACATGTACGGGATCACCCCCGTCACTACATCAGATTTGATAGACCACAAATCCTCGCTAAAGAACACTGATTCCTTCCAAAGATGATTCGCGAGGCTATTGAAATCAAAAAACATCCTAATTTCAATAGAGAAGATGGCTAGGTGCTACCATCTGCTTGGGATTCTATAGTAAATAAAATTAAATCCCAACCCAAGCATACAACTGCAAGACTCCATGATACCATAAGTTCATACTGTGTAGATCGCAACAAAAGTTAAAATTTAATCTATGGTAACCGCGGTTAACTATGACAGCTTGACGTTGAACATCTCAGTCCTTCCCGTGACCATGGGTGCTGTAAAGGTCTCGAAACGTCGGGTATTTAAAAAGTTCAATATACGCGATAAATTCCGTAAAAACTAGTATTATTTCAATGTGTAGTGTTCGCGTAAACATAAGAAATCATTATGTCATCCGACAATTTCAAATGGCCGACGACGCCCAGGGCCTCCCCCTCCAGTGAGGTCAGGAGGTACGCCATCTTCTGGCTTGGTGTCAAATCCAATAGGCGTCAACTAGGCTATCAAAAAGGCCAAAAAAGGTCAGCCAGTCGGAGAGGACCCCGGAGAACCTTGGCAGGTCCAGAGTTGGGAGTCGTCCCAACAGCTCCGGCTGAGTAGGCTGCTTCCGAGGGGACTCGAGCAGGGCACTCAGCCGAGCTTCACGCGCTTCATTAGCATACTTGCCCCCCCCCACTCGATCAAGTCGTTCGTGAGCGAAAAGAATTGCCCGTAGTCCGCGCGGCAGGAGTCTAGGACTCCCTGTTCCGCATCCGAGGCCAAAAGCTCAGTGCGAGCCTCCTCCACTACGGCCCTTCGGGCCATGACCTGCTCGAGCCGCTTCTCTAAACTATGGACCCGATCGGGTCGCCCTATCAAAGTGTGGCATCCGCGGCCCAGCGCAGCTCCGCCTACAGGCGAAGCACCGCTGGCTTGTGCGATGGCATCACTACTAAATACACATTACTATTTAAATTAAATTAAATACAATTACACTACACGGCAAGTACACACTACAGTCGGTCAGCAAAGATGCCTATAACAGGCGACCGACCCTTCGGCAATTTAATCTATTTAACCGAAATACCTGACGCGTAGGTACCTAACCCTAAACTACACTCCTGCTTGCGCAGCTTAACGGGCGTGATTCTAAACACCGATCTTCTAACAAAACAAAATTATTACATTACGGCCTGGCGTGATTGGAGAAACAATCAACTACGCTCTGCTACCAGAAAATGTTACGGCCCTCAGTTGCCCCGACAAAAGTCGACTGGGCTAGTGTAACCTGACGTCACCGATGTAATCGGCCAGTAGAACCACATGCGTTGCCCCGTTCCACAAGTCGCAATCACTCCAGTGGGCGCTAACCGCTATCTGAACTCAAGTTTAACGTCACTTAGCACAAACTATAATCGAACGCGATCTCCACCCGGGTCACAAAGTTTAGCGTTCCAAACGACAAGCAAAATTACTTAGTACGATATTCAATTCGATTTACAAATGTCACTCGTCGACGCAAATTAATGGCAATCGAAGTTAATTAATAACTCAAACTCAAGGAAAGCCTCGTTGTCACTTATATGACGAAATAAGACAACACAAAAGAGGCAGTCTTAATGCGACGTAACGATTCTAACCTACACGGCCGTCGCGGAGAAAGATTCTTCTAGACTAGCTGGCACCGCCGTAGGCGCAAAACGAATGCCCCCGCGCAAACCGGTTCCTCGCCCGAGACGAGCGCCATGCAAGTTTCAAGTTGCCACGATTTGGCCTAAACAGTCGCTGTAAGTTTTACATGACAATCTATCCAAATTCTTCGCCTTTTTACCAGACTTCAAAAAAGAGGAGGTTCTCACCCAATTCGAGTATGTTTTTTTTATGTATATTACACGATATCTTCGCAGATTGTGAACCAATTTTGATGATTATTTTTTTATTAAATAGATTAACCTTCAAAGGTGGTCCCATATAAATTAGGAGAAAAAATTCGACCCCTAAAGGTAAATAACTTCTTTTTTAGCAATTTGAAGTCGGTTTTTACTTTTTGTTAAAAATTATAGCATATGCTAAAGCAACACGTGCATCAAAATATAAGTCTGAATACTATTCTGACGATCTGTCTAGCAAATCTAGAAGCAATATACGCCAACTCATTGTAGGTAACACCCTGTATAAACAATCTGCTACGAAACGTCTATCTAATAAGTTTGAACGATTTCGAGTGAATGTTAAATTAAGTTTTTATACGCAGATAAAATATTATCGTGCCTGCGGAGTGTGTGAAAAGCTTAAAATCTACAGATATGCCAAATTACAGCTTTGTCGCACCTAGGGCCTCTGAGTAAAACCGCGGATGGACGGACGGTAGGAAATGGCGATTACTATAAGGGTTCTTTATTGTTTAGCTACGGAACCCTAAAATGGTAAGAGGGTAGTAGATACTCAGATGGACTCGTAAGCAAAAAAGGAGGCTAAATACTATTGTTAATTCGTATGTATTTCGTTCGTTCAGGTCATGAGCAAGTCAACCAATTGATCTCCGATGTCACAAAATCGATGTCTTCAAGCAATGAAAATATACTCATCTCGACATATAAAGTCGTAATGCTCGTTTGTAGTTACATTTATCATTATATAAATACGGGAACATTAAGAATTGGAGTATAAAGTATAAAGGTATGTGCACAAAAAAAGAAAATGTGTGTCTGTTGCTGGATAAGGCAGTTAACATAAAGTGCACATACACCTAACTTTTCTTTACACAAAGTTTAACCAATGAAATAAAAGCATTTCAACCACGTTTGTGGCTGTATGTGCTAAGATCCCTTTGCATTTACTGTACGGACAACATTACGAAAAAAAGTTATATAAACTACATATATGGTAGGTACTCAGCGTTGTCGGTCGAAGTTCGACCACAAGCGACACTAGTTAAGAAAATTTCAGTTACCAAGGTCAAAATAATTTTACATTACGTTGTTTTAGTATATTGTCATCCGCTATTTTGTCCCTTATCTAATTTAAGTTTAATTTTGTTAGCATATTAACTGAACTGAACTATTTTCATATACAGACCGTTTGACGCATATAGACCACTTAAACGGAATTTAATATACCAAATATAACCCTTCCCTGAAAGAAGACTTGCCCTGTGTGGTTCAAACGAATTTAGCTCCGAAATATATATTCATCCATAATTCTTTACAGCCTTTCAAACCTCCACTGCTGAACAAAGACCTTCCCTAAGGAATGCCTGTTATAATATATATATATATATATATATATATATATATATATATATATATATATATATATATATGTATATATATATATTCTCTGATCCAACCAACAGACAATCCGTTAAAAAATTGAAATTAAAAATGAACGCTTCATTGTTTTAAAAGATTTTATGTTAACGCAGGTTTGCAATTTAGCCTTATTTAGCCTTAATATTGCCTTATTTAGCTTTGAATTTTCCAGAAATTAACAAACGTAGGTACGTTGAAACTAGAGTTGCTAGGTCCTTGACCTAATTTACCGAACATTTCATTTTTAGTTTATACCTAAACAGATTTATTAGGCAAACTAAAAGAACAAGAATATTGTTTATTATATAATAAACAAGCAGTAAACTTACACTGCACGCATTTGTTAAACTTTATGTAGGTATAAAGTGTTGCCAAGCATCCAGATAAAGCGGACACAGTCAGCCTTTTTGGTTGCGTGTGCTTTGTGCGCTTTTTGAAGTAATACTTCTTTACGCACGCTTGACTTGGAGAGTAAGCCTGGCGAACACGTGACGAAAGCGTTACGAAAAGTGCCATCGGGAGAGGCGAACGAGAGTTTATTTTATTTTATTATTTATTTATTTATTTATTGATCTCTTCACAACTTCTTACTGGCTAGTTAACAGTAACAATGTAGTAAGGACCTAACATTGTGAGAGACTGGTGCCTATGATAGGTTTTATAATAAAACCTGAGTTACAGGTCACCAGGCCCCCCTCGCGGATAGGTTACATATACTACAAAGTACAATAGAGAAAGGAAATACATCATATAAGAGTTATAAAAAGTTACATAATAGACGCAATTGTAAAATTCATATACTGGATGTGTGTGTGTGTGTGTGTGTGTGTGTGTGTGTGTGTGTGTGTGTGTGTGTGTGTGTGTGTGTGTGTGTGTGTGTGTGTGTGTGTGTGAGTGTGTGCTAATGAAGCAATCCCGATGCTGGAGTATCGTTATTAGCGGGTTTAGAAATTGTTATATGAGTAATTTACTCGTGTGAGAAAATTTAAATTATTAATGTTGTGTAGTAGTAGTAGTAAGAGTATATGAAAGTACACACACACAAGTGTAATAATAATCCTATATAATCAAATTTATTAATACAATAAAGAGAGTCTTATATCATCATTCGTTTGTTTAACTCCTCTCCTAACATTCGCCCTACATGGCGACCCTGCCGAAGTAATTCGCGACGCGAATATGACACCCTCCGCCGTATTTGGAGTGGAACATTTTTTCTTTGTGCAACTGATGAACTATCATGCTGTCTATCATTGTGCTGGTACTTCTACTGGGGTCCCTATATTGCTTGTATCGGACATATAGGCGATGTCATATAAAGTGAATTAATACAGAGATAAACAGAAATACCCCAAGAAGGTTAAAAGTTAAGTTAAGTTGGGTTAAAAGAAGATTCTCAGTATCTTGGTAATTAAGGGTTTTTAAGAATTTTGTCAATGTTATTTTACAACTAGATTTGGTTTTGGGATAGGTTTGTCTAACCGTTAGTACATCCCATTTTTTGTACAGCTCGTCTGTAGGAAAATGGAAAGGGAGACCAGCACCTGCTTTGAGAGTTGCACGCTGTGCTTTCTCTACTTCTATAAGATATGTTTTGGCACCTCCTCCCCATGATGTTATACAATATTCAATCAGAGATTGACATAAAGCGAAGTAAACTATCATTATAACACGGCGTTCTGCTATATGTTTTAAGGTTCTGAATATAAATATGAGTTTTCGCAGACGGGATACTAAAGCTTCAAAGTGGGGTTTGAACGTTAAAGTCTGATCAATCAAAATACCAAGATATTTGATTTTATCGGTTCTTTCAACTAAGGGACAGTGACATCCAGGAAGACTAAGACCACAGGTGTGGGCTGTGATTGTCAAAGATAGAAGTGGAAGAAGGTTAGCTCTATGACCAAATGCAATGTACTTTGTTTTATCAACATTCAGTGTTAAGACGTTGTAACTAAGCCATTCACAGACCTTATTTAATCCCATCTGAGCGTTCTCAAAAACATTATGCCAGGAATTATCGGCAAAGAAAAGGGCAGTATCATCAGCATAGGTGATTATTTTTCCTTTAGAGAGCTGAAGTTGGCATAGGTCATTGATATATACCAAAAAAAGTGTCGGACCGAGAATACTGCCTTGTGGCACACCAAATTTGATAGGTAACTCATCACTTAATGTATAATGATCTAAACGAACCCGCTGTCTTCTATCGGTCAAATAATCTTCTATCAGTTTTAATGGAATACCCCTTACACCAGCGCTTTCTAGTTTTTTTACGAGGTGAGGGATAGAGACTGTGTCAAAAGCTTTAGACAAGTCAAGGAACACTGTTAAACACTTGTTTTTTCTATCTAAATTAAGTATAGTCGTGTTAATAAGATCATGAACAGCATCATTAGTAGTCTTACCGCGTCGGAAACCAAATTGACTGGGTGAAATAAAGTTATTTGACTCCAAAAAGCTAACCAACCTTTGATTGACTAGTCGCTCCAAAATCCCTCTACAAGATGCAGGAGTGTACAAGTTAGATTGTGAATGTGGTCTCTCTTACATAGGTCAAACAAAAAGATCCATAAAAACCCGCGTGAAAGAACATATAGCTGACGTGAAGCACCGACGCTCCGGGAAGTCTGCAGTCTGTGAACATGTTCAAGATCGTCCCCACCATTACATTCGATTTGATAAACCACAAATTCTCGCAAAAGAACACCGATTCCTACCAAGGATGATACGCGAGGCTATTGAAATTAAAAAACATCCAAATTTCAATAGAGAAGATGGATGGGTGCTGCCATCTGCTTGGGATCCTATAATTAACAAAATTAAACCCAAACCTAAGCATACCACTGCAAGACTTCATGATACTATAAGCTCGTTTTGCGTAAATCGGACCAAAAATTAATATTCAAAACTGAAGGTAGCCGGACTAACTATGACATTGGGACGTCAAACATCTCAGTCCCCCCCGTGACCATGGTTGCTGTAAAGCACCCGAAACGTCGGGAATTAAAAATAAGTAAAAGTAGTGAAATAAACGCGATAAAATCCGTAAATTTAGTTTTATTCAATGTGTAGTGTTCGCGTAAATTTAAGAAATCAAAAATATTGATTTTAAAGGCGATCATTATAAAATTGCGTGGGACATGTTATGTGAGCGGTATAACAACAATCGCCTTCTTGTGAATAATCATGTGCAAGCTTTATTTGATGTCGATCCTATAGTCAAGGAGTCAAGTATCTCAATCAGAAACCTCGTAGATACAATTAATAAAAATGTAAGGGCACTAACAAAATTAAATCAGCCCACTCAATATTGGGACACATTATTAATATATGTCATGACTAAAAAATTAGATTTGACAACAAGTCGTGACTGGGAAGAGCATAGGAACAATATTATAAAAGATGATCCTACTTTGATGCAATTTTGTTCTTTTTTAAGTAGGAAAGCGGATTGGTTAGAGTCTGTCGAATCAAATATCAATTCTTCTCAGACTAATACTATTGTAGCTTTAAATAATAGTCATACATATAAACATTCTAATTCTAAAGTCACTCAAGTTAATAAAAAATCAGATAATAATTTTAATAAGATAAATAAATGTCCACTTTGTTCCCAGGCTCATACATTATATAAATGTGAATCCTTTAGAAACTTAACTATTGAGGATCGCATAAAAAAGGCAAATGATTACAATGTTTGTCTTAACTGCCTGCGCGTCGGACATTCTGCTAAGCAGTGTAAACTCATACATTGCAAATATTGCAAAACAAAGCACAATACGCTTTTGCATTTAGAATCTAGTGAATCCAAATCATTTCCTAACCCATTGCCTTCTAATATGTCTTCTGCTTTGCCTTCTGCGTCAAACATCGCACTATCAGTCAATTCCTTGCAACTTGCTACTTCTGCGCATGTTTTACTGTCCACAGCTATGGTGAACGTGACCAGCAGGTCGGGTAAGAAATACACTGCGCGGCTACTGCTGGACAACGGTAGTACCGCCAACTTTGTTACACAGAGACTATCAGAGAAACTGGGTTTGTTACATCGCGGTACGAGCACCAAGGTAACGGGTATTAATAATCACATATCCACCAGTACACAGTCTTGTCACCTCACAATTGAGTCTTTATGCTGTGCCTTTACTGTAGATATCGAGTGTCATATTTTACCTGAAATTACAAAGGTTCTACCGTCTTCGTTTATGCACATAAATCACGTCCCTATTCCTTCAGGTCTTACACTAGCAGACCCGAACTTTAATGTTCCGTCGGTCGTAGACATCCTGGTAGGGGCTGAGGTGTTTTGGAATGTCTTAGGCAGCAGAACTATAGATTTAGGGAAACATCTACCTAAATTGTATGAAACTAAATTTGGTTGGCTTGTGTCCGGTAGTATTTCGCACCAACCTAGTTCTGTTTCATCACTCCATTGCCATCATTCCAACGTCACTCCAGACCTAACTCAATTTTGGGAGCTTGACAACGTGTCGTCAAAACATTCACTTTCTCTTGAAGAAAGAGTCTGTGAACAAATATTTGCCCAAACCACCGTTCGTGAAAATGATGGTAGGTTTGTCGTGACGATGCCCTTAAAAGAGGACCCTAGCACTTTAGGGCATTCGTATGAAAACGCAAAAAATCGTTTTCTATCCCTGGAGCGGCGATTTAAGCGCAATCCTTCATTTAAAACTAAATATTGTGAATTTATGAGAGAATATGAGCATTTAGGTCATATGACTTTAGATTCTGACTGTACTTCTACTCCTGCAAACTCCGCGATCACATATTTCATTCCACATCATGGAGTTATTCGTAACTCTAGTACCACTACTAAACTACGCGTAGTATTCGATGCATCAGCCTCTACCAGTTCGGGCGTGTCTCTTAATGACATACAGATGGTCGGTCCCGTAGTACAAGACGATCTATTTTCCATTTTAATACGTTTTCGTCAACATAGATACGTGGTCTCAGGTGATATAGAGAAAATGTATAGAGCCATTGAGCTAAGTCCAGTCCAACGTCCTTTACAAAAAATTATTTTTCGGTTTGATCCTTCAGAACCTCTTAGAACCTATACATTAAATACGGTCACCTATGGTACCGCTTCTGCTCCTTACTTAGCCACGAAATGCCTAATAGGTCTGGCTGATAACATTGGGGATAGTCAGGTCCAGCGGGCCATACGACGTGACTTCTACGTGGATGACTTTTTGAGCGGGGGAAACACCATAGCTGAGACTGTAGCAATCGCAAAACGGGTACAATCGGTTCTATCTTCTGCTAAATTTAACTTACGCAAATGGCGATCAAACCATCCTCAAATTCTAAATCAAATTATAAACAGTAACGATTCGTACAATACTCATACGTTGCATTTTTATGAACAGGGCTCAAATTCATCTCAATCTAAAACTTTAGGTCTTAATTGGGCCTGCGATTCTGATTCCCTTACTTATACTATTAACATAAAGTCAACCACTAAAGTCACTAAACGTCACGTTCTCTCAGTTATCAGTCAGATCTTCGACCCATTAGGCCTCGTAGGTCCATGCGTTGTCGAAGCGAAAATAGTCATGCAGCGTTTATGGCTACACAAATATGACTGGGACGACGAAGTATCGCTCGAGGTCAGAAACCTTTGGTCGACATTCCAAAATACAATAACATCTTTAAATAATTTAAAGATTCCTCGTTGGGTTTTGCGTGAAGACTCGAGTATGCATGAAGTACACGTATTCACCGATGCGTCCGAAAAGGCTTATGGCGCATGTGTGTACATTCGGTCATGCAGTAACAGTAAATCTATTGGCGTAAAACTTCTCGTTTCTAAAAATCGTATAGCGCCCATCAAGCCGTCAACAATACCAAGGCTTGAACTGTGTGGAGCTTTGTTAGGTGCCAGGCTGTGTACTAAAGTTCAGGAAGCGCTAACTTTACCCATTCACCGATGTAGATTCTGGTGTGACTCAACCATAGTCTTGGGTTGGCTCTCTACTCCAGCCAACCAATTAAAACCTTTTGTGAGAAATAGAGTCAACGAGATACAGGAGAGCACTAGTGGTCATACCTGGAGCTACGTACCGTCGAAGGACAACCCGGCGGATCTTGTTTCCCGTGGTCTTAAGGCTGACGTTATCAAGGATACACCTCTCTGGTGGTCCGGACCCTCTTTTCTGTTGCGTAATGAAAGTGAGTGGCCTAAAATGCCAAACACAGAGAAACATGATTTGCCGGAAGTAGTAACTCATTTCACATGTAGTGATAGCGACCATCATGTTGTTAGTAATCATTCACATTCAACCATATATTCATCTATCATTCATCGTTTATTAGAAAAATATTCTAGTCTTCCAAAAATTCAAAGGGTGTTTGCATATGTACAAAGGTTTATATATAATCTAAAAAATAAAGATAAATTGTGTGGCGATCTTTCCGTAACAAAACTCCAAGATTCGTATAATGTAATAATACATTATTCACAACTAGAAATGTTTTCTGAAGAATTTCATCCTTTAAAATCTAAACACAAATTGCCACGCAATAGTAGACTGCTTTCTTTAACTCCGTTCATTGACGTACATAACCTCATCCGCGTGGGCGGGAGGCTCGATAACTCCCCCTACGATTTCAGTGTAAAACATCCCATAATAATATGTAGTAAGCACATACTTACTAAGCTTATATTTCAAATGAAACATTTAGCTCTACTACATGCCGGTCCTCAATTACTATTGTCACATATAAGGCAGACTTATTGGCCTATAGGTGGTAGAAACCTTTCTAAGAATGTCGTGAATAAATGCCTTAAGTGTTTCAGACATAAGGCTCAAAGCGTTCAGCCTATAATGGGTCAACTACCTCAGTCAAGAACTCATCTTGAATTTCCATTTTAAATTGTTATGTTGACTACGCTGGGCCAGTATTGGTGGCCGATCGTAGAGGTCGCGGCAGCAAACTTACAAAATCTTATATGTGCATTTTTGTTTGCTCCGCAGTGAAAGCCGTACATTTGGAGCTCGTCACCGACCTCACCTCTGAGGCTTACATGGCCGCTCTAAATCGTTTCGTGGCGCGTCGAGGCAAGCCTCAAAGCATTACGTCCGATAACGGGACAAATTTCGTAGGCACATCAAATGAAATGCATAGGTTTTTGCAGTCATCGAGTGTTGCATCTGAAATAGCACAACAGGGCATCGAATTTATTTTCACGCCTGCTTACAGCCCACATTTTAATTCACTAGCTGAGGCTGCTGTTAAATCTTGCAAGCATCATTTAAAAAGACTCTTAAAGCTTACCCATTTTACCTTTGAGGAGATGGCTACTTGTCTTACGCACATAGAGGCGGTCTTGAATTCGCGCCCTCTTACTCCTCTCTCTTCAGACCCTAACGATTTTTCGGCACTTACTCCCGCTCATTTCCTGATTGGACGACCACTCTTATCTGTACCACATTCCCAGGTGACTGATGCCAACATCACGCGACTGGATCGCTGGAGGAGAACACAGTACATCAGACAGCATTTCTGGAGCCGCTTTCATAATGAATACATCTCTCTGCTGCAGGCCAAATCCAAGTGGTTTCATTCCAGAGGTGAAGTGAAGCCGGGGTCTTTAGTTCTTATCAAGGACAAAACAACACCACCGCTGCTCTGGTCCTTGGGCCGGGTCATGACGACCTATACCGGCGTAGACGGAATCACGCGAGTGGCTGAGTTGAAGACAAAGCGAGGTATCATTCGTCGTGCTGTCAACTGCATCTGCCCTCTACCAATTGAAGATTGAAGACGTCTCTTCAACCCGGGGAATATGTCGGCGCACGTCATCGCGCCTCGGCCAATGATGATGAACGCGTGGGAGCGCGGACCGGTTGTAGACTTCGCGGCAGCGCAAGCGCCTCTGTCCCTCACTCAGCGGCGAGACGCGGTAGCAGACGGGCATTTCCTTTTTTTGTAATATACGTACACAAGGTTAAACGTTTAACGGCATTAAACCTAATTTTAATACAGTCCACTCATTTTATTTCTAAAGTCCCGATAAGGCCTATTCAGTTGGTAAAATAGAGATCGGCCGATAATTAACGACCAAGTTCCTATCACCTTCCTTGAAGATGGGTGTGATAAGGGCTATCTTAAATGCACTAGGAAATACACCGGTTTCTAAGGCCAAGTTGCATATTCGTAAAATTGGGGGTATTAATATTTTTATATACCTCTTTATAATTTTTCCGGAAATCAGATTACTTCCCGCAACGCAGTTGTCTTTTAACCCCTTAATGAGCTGGGAGATTTCTGCTTCGTCGGCAGGAAGCATAACAAGTGAGTTAAGAGGGTTTGAGTAAAGAGAGGAGAAAAATTACCATCAGGTGCAGCTAATTGTCGGTTTGTATAATTTATTTGCTCGGCCAGCCTTGATCCCACATTGGCAAAATAAGTGTTAATATTATTTACACTCTCCTTTCTCTCTTCGGAGTTGAAAGAAGATATCTGATAAGAGGATTGATCAGGTGTCTTACACCGGCTAATTTTCTTTATGACTTCCCATAGTCTCTTATTGTTGCCTTTAGTATTTTTTATTTCTTGTTTTTCGTAGCTTAGTTTCGCTTTTTTTAATAACGTGTTACAAAAATTCCTATAACGTTTGTAAATCCTGATATTTTCGTCAGTGGGATTTTTTTTCAATTTTTTATGGAGGTTGTCTCTATTCCTCATACATCGAAGCAGACCTTTAGTTATCCACGGTTTACTAATACGTTGTCTAATAGGAGTTTTAATCCACCTACTGTTGTTTTCAATGGCACTATATAAGTACGATATGAGCATATTTGTCGCTACGTTGGCATCAGTACTTTCAATAATTGGCCGGAAGTTTATATTAGATATCGATTTATCTAATCCCTCAAAATCGATTATAATTTTTTTGTTAAATTGCGAAGAGTAAGTGATTTGATTGAGACTGACAGTTACGGTCTCATGGTCAGTAATTGATGATTCAAAAACGAAACAGGTTGCTTCCAGGTTGGTTTTTATCATTACGTGATCTAAGCATGTCCGTTCATAGGTGGGTATAGTATGGCCAGGTAGAATACAATGACTTGCTAGTACGTTTAAATAATCATGCGAGCGCTTATCGGATGTATTAGAGATTATATCAATATTAATATCACCACAAATAATGATGTTTTTATAGCTACTTAGTTTTAAAAGAAGTAAGTCCAGGGAGTTAATAAAATCGTATATGTTAGTTTTACTCGGCGGGCGGTATATACCAATAATGCAAGTATATGAGTTTAATTTTAGTAGGAGGCAATTTGCATCACTTATGTGAGGTTCCTCATATGTGACGTTAATATTTTTATTGTAATATATTACAACTCCCTCATTTTTGAGTTGAGTGGGGGATATAATTAAAAGAGAGCAGTGCGCGCGCACACGTTTCCTTTCTCTCTATCTGATTTTATTTCGTTTTGAACAATTTTATTAATTAATATTTTGTTCAATACATTAAACATTGAACGTTTAAAGTGAATAAAATTATAAATTCATTTTAAAAATGTTTTGTGAATTTTAGGGTGAATAATAAGTAATAACAAATTATGGAAGGAAGCCGATAATAAATTTAAATATTTATAGATAAATAATATATGTATATACCTGCATATATTATACATATAAGCCCAAAGATTTCTATATTTTTTTTTCATATCAATTTTAACTACAGATTATATATGAGATGTTCAAAACATTTTACAATAAAAAAACAATAATAAAAAGTTTATAAACCTTTTTTTCTTATCCAATAACAAATCCCTTAAAGATCTAATTTTAGCAAGCTGTGTCTGTCTTGGATTTGCTGATGTTGTGCCGGTGCTCTCTAGTCTTTTAATCATGCTTTCCAAAAATGGGATGTACTTCTTCATCTCCTCGAACTTGCGGTCGTAATCCGTGTCCATATTGCTTGCTGAAAGTAAGATTTTTACACTTAAGAGAAGGCGTTTTTGAACTAAATACAGATTTAGCATTTTTGTATTGATTTCGAATATCGATAACCGTTCAGATCACCGATATGAAAGTCAACTTAAATATTGAGCGAATAATCGTAATAGAATGTAGCAGACTATACAATTACGATAAATAGTGTCAGCATTTAATATTTTCAATAATTAGGTGTTTATTTCTATTTCGTAGTTTTTATTAATTACTATACTTCATTTATTATGACATTAGAAAAAAGAGGCGCATAGAAGCAGAAGTTCTATATATATTTCAAAGTTATGTTCAAATAAGTTTAAATAAAAATCATTTAATTATGTAAATGTTAATGTTATGTTCTATAAGACAGAAGGTACTAAATACTCAGGCTAACGAAACGACAGCCATATTTTTAATAAAAATGATGAAATCTTAAATACATGTTACAAGTTTTCAACATGAATAAGCTATCCACGTTTGATCTAGTAGAAACAATTTCTGGATTTCCTGCTGGTTCCTCCCAGAACAGAGGTATTTTCCGAACCAGTGAAAAATTAAACACACAAATTAAACATACAAGTGACTATCAATTAGTATTATTTATAATCTATACTGAGTAAAAAAGTTTATCTCCTTGCTTAAAAGGTGTTCTCCAGATCATGTTAAAACATTGTGTAATTGAAATAAACATTTTAAATTTTTTTTAATACCGAACCCTTACTGCTGACATGCTGTACGATAACAGAAATCGGATCGTATGTCGAAGAACTCATAAAAACCAATTTCAAAATGTAAATATAGTTATTTATGAGATATATTTGGCGAAAATTATGATACGATACGATACGGAAGAGACATTAACCTAATGGTACAGTGCGGACCGCGAACTCCAAACATCGTGGATTCAAATCCGCCATTCAACTATTGTCGTGGATCACTCCTAATACAAGCATTTTAAGCTTAACAAAAATGCTTAAAAGAAATATAACTAATGTTAATAGCACTGCTTGTATATAAAATACTTTATTTCTGACAAAACTGCCTTATTAAAGTAACGGGAAGACTAAGAATGTTATAGGTTTAGGATTAAGATATTATTTATTTCTCAAAAGATTACAAATCACTTACGAGAAATTAAAAATTTACAAACAATAATAAAGGAATCCATTACAAGCATACATAATATTAACTATAGATGTGGGTAAAACGTAAACAATTAAAAGAACAGTAAACATAGGTTTGAACATCGCGCATAATTTGTGATGACGGAACAATTAATACAACCGAAACAGAAATAAGGGTGCGTAAAACTAAGTTAGATTTAATTTTAGCTTGTATTTTTTTTTTGGTTAATTTTCCAAAATATGGCATTTCAATAAGTTTTAAATAAAGATAACGTTTTTGATTCTTTTATATTTTTAGGTAAAGCGTTATACAGTTTTGCACCGTCAAACATTATATTTTTCTTACCATACTCGGTTCTAACTTTTTGTATGTACTCGTATATATCATGGGCACGTTTAAGGTTACGATTATGAAAATCTATATTTTTTTTTGGAACAATATTTGCGAATGAATATCGTTTTCAACCATTTTACGTATTAATATGCAAGTGTTATATTGATATATTTGTGATATATTTAATAATTTGTTTTCTTTATATATAATATTAGATGGTGTCAAATATTTATAATGAAAAAGTACCTTAATTAATTTGTTTTGGGTAGTTTGCAGTCTACGTAAATTTGTTTTGTGTGCTGTTCCCCATACCTCGATTAAATAGTCAATATGTGGTTTGACAAGTGTATTATATAAAATATATCGAACATTCAGTGGGAGACATCCTACTATATTTCGCACACTTCCTAAAAAAGAAGACAATTTAGAAATTACTTTCTGAATGTGTGGCTTCCACGTCAACCTGTTATCTAATATAAGTACTAGGTATTTTTACTTATTTGCTTTATTTATATGTGCACTATTTATTGTGAGAGGCGAAAAGTCTGGTATCTTTTTGTTTTTAGCAGAAAAGATGACATAGTTAGTTTTTGATACATTAATAGTTAACAAATTGCACGAGAACCATTCTTGCAAGAGGTTAAGGTCTTTCTGGGCCTCCTCTACGATTAAATTGATGCTGTGTCCGAAATAAAATAGGCAAATATCATCCGCGTACAATGTGATATTTCCCTTTAAACCTATGTTGTTTATATCGTTTATATATATTAGAAACAACAAAGGTCTCGAAATTGATCCTTGAGGAACACCGTATTGAACAGGTTTAGGGCTGCTAACATGTTTATCTATTTTAACTACTTGAAAACGGTTTGTGAGTTATGACTTTATCATTTCTAGGGTCAATCCAGTTCTACCGAGTGCAAAAAGCTTACATAATAAAATTTCATGACTTACGGTATCAAATGCCTTTTTTGGATCAATAAAAATTCCAAGGGCTATATTTTTTTGATCTATACTGGTTTTGAGTTTTGTAATAAGATCGATTGATGCAGAAAGGGTATTTGATTTAGATCTAAAGCCATACTGATGCTCAGAGAGGTGTGTGTGTAAGGTTAAGTAGTCACTAAGTCGTTTATGTAAAATTTTCTCAAAAACTTTTGATATAGTAGGAAGTACTGAGATTGGCATGTAGTTGCCTGGCTCATTCTCAGAACCTGTTTTATAGAGTGGAGTGACTTTAGCAAGCTTTAATGAGTCAGGGAAATGGCCTTCCTGGATAAATCTATTAATGCATTTTGTTAAGCAAACAGATATAGGGTCTCTTATGTATTTAATAGTTTTAGAGCTGATCCCGTCAACACCTGTACTACTATTTAATTTAAGATAGTCTATGGTTTTTTTAACTTCCTCAACAGTAGCTAATTCAAATTGGTCAAGTTTATTAATAAATTTAGTTGGTCTATTTTGCATTGTATGTAAATATTTCTTATGATAATGAAATGGAAAATGTTTTGCCAGAATAATACCTATATTTGCGAAATATTCATTAAATATTTTGCAGATGTTTTGCGGGTCGTTAATAGTGCCTTGAGCAGTTAATAGTTCTGTGGGTGTAAAATTGTTTTTGGTTTTGTTGTTTGATATGTTATTTATGAGTTGCCACATTTTGGAAGACTTACCAACACAATTTTCAAAAGCTTTATTGTAATATTCATTTTTGTTGCTTGAATAAACTCGAACGTTTCATTTCTTTCCTTCTTAAATCTTTTTCCGATTTCTGAGTTTCCCGGATTTCGTTTAAAACTCTTCCATAGCTCATTTCGTCTATCAATTCTTTCTAATACGTCTTTATTTATCCAGTCTTTTCGAGGAGGGTTCAATATTTTGGTTTTTATAACTTTGTTACTTTTTAAAGCAACTTGGATAGACTCTTCAAGTGTAATATATTGATCATTGGTGTATTTCATATTCATCATGTCACTGTAGAGGTTTTGGTAATTTATAGCTTCATATTTAATTTTTTTTTTGTAGATTTGGGCTTGTATTGTTTTACTTCAAAATATATTTGTTTATGATCTGATAATGCGGATTCTATTATTGCCATATGATAGTCGTGTTCTTTTAGGTTAGAGCTGATATGGTTTAATATGGTTCTAGTGGTAGATGTTTCTCGTGTACAATACGTTGCATTTATTTTATTTAATATTTTAAATCCATTTTCTTTTATTATTTTTCATGGTCTTCAACAAGGCGTCCTTTTTTGAGTAAATCAAAATTGAAATCACCAAAAATTATTGCGCGTTTGTGGCTCTGAACTATTTGTGTAAATGTCTCAAAGAAGTTACTAGGGTTTGTTCTTTCTGGTTTGTAAATGGCTCCGATATCCAGTGAAAATCTTTTTAAGTGTATCCATAGATAGTAATTATCTTCTTCACATTTACTTTCTAAAAAATGATGTTTTAAATTATTATGTACGTAGATTGAGACTCCGCCACCTCTGGAATGGGATCTAAAGTTATAGTAATGGTTGAAATTTGGTAATTTGAGTCTTTGTGCTTCGTTCTCAGATTTTATCCACGTCTCAACCAATATGACGACGTGAACTTTCTGCAAGGATGATACGATACACTTAAGTTCATCAAGTTTCCCAGGCTTTACCAGGCTTCGTATATTAGCGTACATGAAATTCAATGATCTTGTACTTCTATTTACTTTATTGTGTAACTGTTGACAATTTCATAAGTTATATTGTTTTGCAGATCTTTTAAATAGGCTGATTTTGTACATGAAGTGTAGTAATTATGTTTGAGTATTTCATTTAGTTTTTTGATTGATCTTTAACAATTTTGGGCATGCCTTTTATGTACTTTATGACTAAGTGCTCCTCGCCGTATTGTGTCCGACGTTCTAATTCTTTTCTCAGATCTTGTTGTTGTTGTTGGTAAGCAGTCTTATTGGAGTATATTTTTATTGAACTATCTGCCTAGATTGATTTATTTCGTAGGATGCGTTTGGCTATTTCTTGCGACGGAAGACTTACTTTTAATGTTAGAATTTTCTTAGGGCAATATTTACCGATACGTCGTACTTGAATAGAATCAGGACATTCTGGAAATGTAATTTTTATTATTTTTAAAATTTCACCCATATCAGAAGCAGATCTTTGTTTGGAGTTTTCTCCTTTGGCTTCTGGGACCCCAACAACTATTAAATTTTTTTCTCTGAGATATCGTTCTTGTAATTCAGAAAATATTTCATCGCAGCTTAAATCTATTGCAATACTTTTGTTGTCTGATTTTGTATTTAGCACTTCAATGTTGGCTTCTAATTTATCTACTTTTTTGTTTGTAGCAACTTGGGATGCCTTCAAATCAGTAACATCAAATTTAAGTCTGATATGTTCAGTAATTATATTTTGTGTAGTAAGTTGTAGATTTTTTTTAATTATGTGTTTTTTAATAATGTCCTCTAGACCGAATTTCGGTAACGGCGGCCGGTGTCCACATTGACTTATACATTACTAACGTAAGGACCGGGCCGACCGAACAACTAAAACGGACCAGTGCGCTGGCCCTAAAATCACTGTTTAGGGCCAACGTGAGTCGGTCAACAGTGGTGCGCGCGCAGGACAGATTTGCTTGTCATAAATATGTCTAGTTGCGTTGTAAAAGAATGCAAAAATTATGACAAAGATTTAAAAAAATATGAAATATCGTATCATCGGTAAATAACCTTATATTAATTTTGTCACAGTTAAATTATTATAAAAACGCATTTTTAAAGTTTTATTTTTAAAGTTGGTTTATTTTTCTTGCCAAGATTAGGCCAGGCTTGGATTTCAATCCTCAAAAATATTGTACATAGAAAATAAAATTATACTGTTTAAAAAAATTATATTTCGTTTGATATTTCATGTTTATTTTTCCCATGTGCCGGGATTTTGGAGTCACGCATCTAGTTTATCTATACGTTTCGTTTTTGACGTTTTTTTTATTTCTGTTTAATTTTTGCTCAAAGAACTTAATGTAAGTTAAATTTTAAATATTAGTACTTAATATATTTTATATTCAATAAGGGTAAAATGAAAAGAGTTTAAAAGGTAAAGTGTGTCGAAAAAGTCACGTATGGCAATTCACAATGCTGTGTTGGTCCGTACTTTAACGTATGGTAGTGAAAGTTGGGTGTGGCAGAAGAAGCACGAGAGTAGAATGAACGCAGTAGCAATGCGGTCGTTAAGGAGTATGTTAGGGCTGAATCTGAATGACAGGGTAAGAAATTGTGTAATAAGAGAAGAGTGTGGTTTGCAAGATGATGTTGTGACCAGGATTAAGAAAGGAATGCTTCGGTGGTTTGGTCATGTGGAAAGAATGGATGAGGAAAGACTGACGAAGAAAATTTATGTTGCAGAAGTGAATGGCAGAGTCTGAAAAGGACGTCCTAGGCGAAAATTTATCGACCAAATTGGCGATTTATTAAAAACGGGCCAAATTAGGAGTACCCTTAACCGACGATCATGTATGCGTAGGTGTATGGATGTGAAGGAGGCGAGAGAGGTGTGTCAGGATCGTACCAAATGGAAGTCTGTAGTCTCTGCCTACCGCCTGCCTGACAGGCGTGAGTGTTTTATTATTATTATTTTTTTACTATAATTAAAAAAAAATTACAACTTACTACACAAAATATAATTACTGAGATAGATACACGAGAAACATCTACCACTAGAACCATATTAAACCATATCAGCTCTAACCTAAAAGAACACGACTATTGAATAAAGGTTAGAATAGAAAAAAATGCGCGGATTGAACTTTTTTGTAGTAATCGCGACACTTCTTACTTGAAATACAAGTAATTAGAAACATATTTTGGAATTGCTACTTAATTTACCTACAGTGAGAGAAAATTAGTCTGGCCCACCAGGAAGGGTAAATGAAATAGGTAAACTCACGGTTAGCGGCAGCTGCGATCAACTCCAACTTGGCTTCAACGATATCTTCGGATGTGGAAGGCTTCAGTCTTCCTTGACCACACTCCTACGTGATTATATAGTCTATGCACACATCTGGGTCGACCCGGCACACTCACTAACGCTATTTACATTGATTTTCATATTGGAAGTATTAGACAAGAACAGCCATTACCGATGCAGTTCATCTTGAGTCTCGATTACATGTGGGTATCGATCGCGTCGACTCCTTTTACAGACGCTTTAGTTGTGGGCCAACAGATGGCGCCATAAGTTTGTTTTGCGGTTAATTGGAAAGAAGGATGCAACAGAAAAGTAAGGAAAGCAAGCCAGTACATAATTCCCCCCACTTGAAATCGTTTCAGATTTCATGAGTAAATAATCAATAGCAGTTCTCACTATAAAATTAAATACTTCAAAAATAGAAGCTAGCTTAGAATAATATGTACCTAACTTACTATAGTATTCACAATTAAATTTTATTTGCATACCTATTGGAATGGTATATAAGGCAACATAATTTAACAACTAAATCTACCAGCTAAATAACAAAAGGCTATAATATTAATTATGAGAAAAAATTGACAAGTATTGGTATATTATTGATTTAATGGTAGAGGACACAGTTTATTCACTAGTCTCTTAAGGAGTCCATTAGTAGTGCGTAGGGTGACCACACGCACTACACCGTCTTTGCCGGGATGCACGTCTTGAACTCTACCTGAACGCCACTCTAGTGGTGGTAAATTGCTATCGACAATTAATACAATATCTCCGACGTGAACATTCGGTTGTTCTCGAAACCATTTAGCGCGTTGCTGTAAGGTATGGAGATAATCGCGTTGCCAAATATGCCAAAAAGACTGTGTAATTTTTTGCAACATCTGCCAGCGGGCCCGTGGGGAAACATATTCATTAGAGAGTTCAGGTTCTGGTAACGATAGAAGAGGACCGGCGAAGTCAATTCCCACATTTTGGAAACACCGCGTTGATTGTACTCTAGGCGACGGAAGATTTCCCATTAAAGGTTGGCAAGCAACGGGTTTTACCCTAAAGCATGCAATACGCGACTGAATTAAGTTACGAATGCCAAGTATCCAATATCTTCGCTGAATAATCGATTGAAGAGTACGAGGACCGCAGTGTAAGTAATTAACATGAAAGTAATCTATAATAAGCAAAGATAAGCGAGACGCCTTTGGCAACAGTACGGGATGTTTTACGGTTGCGGGTAGATTAGATTGCTCTAGACGGCCCCCCACTCGCAGCAATCCCTCATCATCAATAAAGGGATTCAGTTTTTTAACGGCTTTGGTTTCCTCTGTAAGATGAAGTTTTTGTTCATGTCGAACCATATAGACGATAGACTGCTCCAGCTCTGATACACTCAAGAAATTCTTAGTTTTATAGTTTCGTTTGAACGCTGCTACAGCCCGCAAACACCAAGCTAGCACACGCTGAACGCGGGATAGCGTGCAGTAGCGGTCTAAGAGTCCACTAATAAAATCAAGCTCAGTAGAGCCGTTATCCGTTTGAGACACATGAGCAGTAGAGCGCAACTCGGGTACGGAAGCTTGTGATTTTTGGGTTCAAATGGGAACTTTATTGGCCAAGTGGAGGAATCGTTAGCGAGCCAACTTGGACCTGGCCACCACATACAACATGTCGCCAGTTGTGAACCACTGAGACCTCGACTGCAATGATCGGCAGGATTATCATATGTCGATACGTGTAGCCAGCTATCCAAGGATACATCGTCAATGATTTTCGCAACACGATGGGAAACAAAAGTCTTTAGTTTATGAGGTTCCGTATGTAACCATGCTAGAACTGAGCTACTGTCAGTAAAGGCAATCACTTTACTGACAGGGATTTTATCTCGCAGCAATTTTTGCATGTGCTTAAGAACTCGTCCTAAAAGTACAGCACCGCAAATTTCTAGACGGTTAACCGTTAATGGTTTTAGGGGTGCGACTTTTGATTTTGCAATCAGCAGATGCGTTTTAAAATGGTTGGCACGAACTGTCCTTAAGTCCCACAACATCCATATGCCTTTGAAGAGCCATCACAAAAACCAATCAATTGATAACTTTCGGCGTCATCATATGTAATTCTACGAGTCAGTTTAATCTGTTTTACAAGTCGAATTTCAGAGATAAAGTTGTGCCATTGGTGAGCGACCTCAGGTGGAACGGGTTCATCCCAACTCAGCTGAAGGCGCCACATATCTTGAAGCAATAGTTTGGCTATGAGAATGACAGGAGTTAGCCAACCAATTGAGTCATAGATGCGAGCGATATTTGATAATATTGCACGCTTTGTTAAATTGGAATTGAACTCTGAAAACGAATACGTAAAGAAGTCTTCTACGGGGTCCCATTGGATACCCAGAATTTTAAGGATGTGGTCGTGATTTTCATCACAAAAGACCCCGGGTATTTGACAATGTTCGGACGGTAGAGCTGCAATAAATTCGGCCGAATTACTACTCCATTTACGCAGATTAAATTGAGTACAGCTCAGTAGTTTAATAAGTTCATTTTTCAGCTCGAGTGCTTGTTTTAAAGATGGCGCTCCCGTCGTAATGTCGTCCATAAAAGTGTCATGAAGTAAAACGTCAGCCGCTTGAGGAAACTCAGAAGCATGATCGACCGCTAGTTGATGCAGGGTACGAATGGCTAAGTACGGTGAACTGGTTACACCGTATGTCACTGTATTTAATTCGAATTCACGCACGGGATCAGCTGGAGAATTTCTCCACAACACGTGTTGCCACCCTCGGTCTTCCGGACGTAAATCTATATTGCGATACATTTTCGAAACATCGGAGGTGAACACGATTGCGTGAAGACGAAATTTTGTCAGTGTATCGACAATGTCGTTTTGTAGCTTAGGACCAGTGTATACGATATCATTTAATGATTTTCCGTTCGTCGTTTTGGCGCTTGCATCAAAAACGACACGTAGTTTTGTCGTAGTACTCTGAGGGCGGAGTACACACTGATGCGGAATTACAAATTTGCTTGATCCAACGTCTGCGGGTTGCATATGCCCCAGATCTGAATATTCCGTCATAAAATCAGAATAGTCCCTTTTTAATTCTACATTGCGCTCAAGTCGCTTTTCGAGTTTGAATAAGCGTGATTTTGCCATATCGAAAGATTCATCCAGATCATCACAAGGCTTCCTCAGTAACAAAGGGACGACGTAACGACCGTCAGGTTTACGTGACACAAGAGTGGAGTATAGTTCCTCACATTTTACCTCTTCGGGGTTCGCTATAAATGTTTTCGGTGGTTCTTCGACCTCCCAAAAAGCTTGACCACGTCATTCAAAAGCCACGTGGAAGAAACGAGGGAAGACACCATAGGTGGAGAATGAGAGCTGTAATTAATTTTGCCAGTGAGCACCCACCCAAAGACACTGTGTCGAACTGTTTGTCTGCTAGAACTAGATGTTTGAAATTTGCACGAACCCCAGAAGGTACTTCTACGACAGGCATTTTACTTGTTATGGTATTCATTATTATAGCATTAATAGTGAAGTTTGGACAATCAGAATCCGTTGGCATTACCACGCATGAAGTTTCACCCTTAATTTGATGCACTACATTTTTTCCTAAGCCTGCTACAGCTAAATTGCAGCGACGAATGGGCAACCCTAAACGTTGAGCGAGTGATAACGTCATAAAACTATCCTGAGCTCCACTGTCAATAAGTGCGCGGGCAGTAGTATACTGAGCGGGAGCACCGCAACCGCACACGCGCACTACACATGTGCCGAGTAGAACGAGAGCACGACTGTGACCAACGTGAGCGCTGGTAGTCACGGAGCTCGCAGTCGCGGTTAAGTCGTCAGCCGTAGCTGCTGTTTTATCGATAGTCCTGCCAGTGGAGCAACACGGAACAGCAACAATGGCGGTGCCATCGTGGAGCAACGAATGGTGACGCTCACCACAAGTTGAGCATGTATTTTTCGAAAAACATTTATTGGCATTATGATTTAAACGTAAACAATTCATGCAAACATTTTTATTAGACACTAAGCCATATCTTTCAGAAATATCAAGTTCTTGAAACTTCGGACATTTGAAAAGCGCATGTGCTGCCCCGCAACACAGGCAATCAGCTGTTTTATTTGCAGCATTTGGAGCTATAGCAGTGTTCGAAGGCAATGATGTAGTTTTGTGATATTGTTTATTATTGTGACTATTTCGTGTTCCGGTGGCACGCACAGAATTTTTATGCAACTGTCCTGATTGAAAAACAGAGTCGGAAAAATTACCCGGTTGACTAACTTCTAGCACTTTAACATAACTTTGTAAAAAAATTAAAAAATCAGAAAAGGTAGGAATTTGCCCCCCGTTTTGCATCTCGAAACGTTTACGCGTATCAGAATCTAAAACACGTGCAGCTAAATAAAATAAAATAAACTCATCTAGGTTCTTAATTTTCATAGCTTTCAGAGCATTAACGGTTTCATTCAACATATTAGTTAAGTTACGTAAATCGGCATAGTTACCAGACTTCAAAGGAATAAAGCTACAAATTTTATTCAAGTACGTCGCGGCCAAAATTCGTTTATTTTGGAACCGCTCGATAAGAGCTTCAAAAACAATTTGGTAGTTGTCAGAGGTAACTGGCACTCCTTTCGCGATAGACAGCGCCGAACCCGAGAGACACGTCAACAAATAATGAAACTTTTCGATTGACCTTATATTATTGTTTTCATGTACAAGTGTGGAAAATGTATCGAAGAAAGTTTGCCAATGTTCAATGTTTCCATCAAAGTTCGGTAATTCGAGTTTTGGTAAGCGTGCTTGCGCGTATGGTTTCATACTATGATATGATAATCCGGAAGTCAAACTCGGGTCCGGGTCGCATTGCGCGTCGGCTCGAGTGCGACCCTCGCTTAGAGCAGCCCTGGCGGCATCGACGGCGTAGTACATGTCGTCAAAGGCAATCACGGGCTTCATATTAATAATATGGTCCGGCTTTAATTTTAACTTTAACTCGTTTATTTGATTCGTATAATCCAAGAATTCTTTACGCACTAAATCAATACGCTTAAACCTAGCCTCGAATTGAGACGTAGAAGTTGTATCCGTTTGGATATTCTTCGATAAATCATATATTATTTGAATTTCTCGAAATGCATATTCTCTTTGAATATTAAGCAACTTGAGTTGTCTCTCAAATTCACTAGCGTTCGACTTTGTTTTATCTGTCATTATGTTTGAAGTTATAAATAATAAAACCGTAAATTTAAAACAAACCTAATTTTTTAACCAACCAATAATGTCGCTATTAATAGGTAGATATATATTGTGCCACGCCTATTGAAACAACGATCAGTATTGAATATGTGGTGTAAAATTTTTAACCTACTACCTCCGTGTTTAGTTACTACAAAATGAATTATAATTCATGTAATCAATATCAGAGAATAATTCTGCCTATTTTTAAATTATATCAAATAAATTTAGTAAGTTGCTTCTTATTATATCGTTCAAATTAAAACAATGAAATAAGTACTTTATTTAAGTTTTATTTGTAAAAGTTTTTATTTTTTAATTTGAATTGCTATGAACTGTAATTTTGGAGTTTTCGAATGAATTGAACCCAAAATGCCATAGAACATCCTGCTCGAAGGACCACTATGAATAAAGGTTAGAATAGAAAAAAAATGCGCGGTTTGAACTTTTTTGTAGTAATCGCGACACTTCTTACTTGAAATAAAAGTAATTAGAAACATATTTTGGAATTGCTACTTAATTTACCTACAGTGAGAGAAAATTAGTCTGGCCCACCAGGAAGGGTAAATGAAATAGGTAAACTCACGGTTAGCGGCAGCGGCGATCAACTCCAACTTGGCTTCAACGATATCTTCGGATGTGGAAGGCTTCAGTCTTCCTTGACCACACTCCTACGTGATTATATAGTCTATGCACACATCTGGGTCGACCCGGCACACTCACTAACGCTATTTACATTGATTTTCATATTGGAAGTATTAGACAAGAACAGCCATTACCGATGCAGTTCGTCTTGAGTCTCGATTACATGTGGGTATCGATCGCGTCGACTCCTTTTACAGACGCTTTTGTTGTGGGCCAACAGATGGCGCCATAAGCTTGTTTTGCGGTTAATTGGAAAGAAGGATGCAACAGAAAAGTAAGGAAAGCAAGCCAGTACAACTATCATATGGCAATAATAGAATCCGCATTATCAGATCATAAACAAATATATTTTGAAGTAAAACAATACAAGCCCAAATCTACAAAAAAAATTAAATATGAAGCTATAAATTACCAAAACCTCTACAGTGACATGATGAATATGAAATACACCAATGATCAATATATTACACTTGAAGAGTCTATCCAAGTTGCATTAAAAAGTAACAAAGTTATAAAAACCAAAATATTGAACCCTCCTCGAAAAGACTGGATAAATAAAGACGTATTAGAAAGAATTGATAGACGAAATTAGCTATGGAAGAGTTTTAAACGAAATCCGGGAAACTTAGAAATCGAAAAAAGTTTTAAGAAGGAAAGAAATGAAACGTTCGAGTTTATTCAAGCAACAAAAATGAATATTACAATAAAGCTTTTGAAAATTGTGTTGGTAAGTCTTCCAAAATGTGGCAACTCATAAATAACATATCAAACAACAAAACCATAAACAATTTTGCACCCACAGAACTATTAACTGCTCAAGGCACTATTAACGACCCGCAAAACATCTGCAAAATATTTAATGAATATTTCGCAAATATAGGTATTATTCTGGCAAAACATTTTCCATTTCATTATCATAAGAAATATTTACATACAATGCAAAATAGACCAACTAAATTTATTAATAAACTTGACCAATTTGAATTAGCTACTGTCGAGGAAGTTAAAAAAAACCATAGATTATCTTAAAATAAATAGTAGTACAGGTGTTGACGGGATCAGCTCTAAAACTATTAAATACATAAGAGACCCTATGTCTGTTTGCTTAACGAAATGCATTAATAGATGTATCCAGGAAGGCCATTTCCCTGACTCATTGAAGCTTGCTAAAGTCACTCCACTCTATAAAACAGGTTCTGAGAATGAGCCAGGCAACTACATGCCAATCTCAGTACTTCCTACTATATCAAAAGTTTTTGAGAAAATTTTACATAAACGATTTAGTGACTACTTAACCCTACACACACACCTCTCTGAGCATCAGTATGGCTTTAGATCTAAATCAAATACCCTTTCTGCATCAATCGATCTTATTACAAAACTCAAAACCAGTATAGATCAAAAAAATATAGCCCTTGGAATTTTTATTGATCCAAAAAAGGCATTTGATACCGTAAGTCATGAAATTTTATTATGTAAGCTTTTTGCACTCGGTATAACTGGATTGGCCCTAGAGATGATAAAGTCATAACTCACAAACCGTTTTCAAGTAGTTAAAATAGATAAACATGTTAGCGGCCCTAAACCTGTTCAATACGGTGTTCCTCAAGGATCAATTTCGGGACCTTTGTTGTTTCTAATATATATAAACGATATAAACAACATAGGTTTAAAGGGAAATATCACATTGTACGCGGATGATACTTGCCTATTTTATTTCGGACACAGCATCAATTTAATCGTAGAGGAGGCCCAGAAAGACCTTAACCTCTTGCAAGAATGGTTCTCATGCAATATGTTAACTATTAATGTATCAAAAACTAACTATGTCATCTTTTCTGCTAAAAACAAAAAGATACCAGACTTTTCGCCTCTCACAATAAATGGTGCACATATAAATAAAGCAAATAAGTAAAAATACCTAGGACTTATATTAGATAACAGGTTGACGTGGAAGCCACACATTCAGAAAGTAAATTCTAAATTGTCTTCTTTTTTAGGAAGTGTGCGAAATATAGTAGGATGTCTCCCACTGAATGTTCGATATATTTTATATAATACACTTGTCAAACCACATATTGACTATTTAATCGAGGTATGGGGAACAGCACACAAAACAAATTTACGTAGACTGCAAACTACCCAAAATAAATTAATCAAGGTACTTTTTCATTATAAATATTTGACACCATCTAATATTATATATAAAGAAAACAAATTATTAAATATATCACAAATATATCAATATAACACTTGCATATTAATACGTAAAATACTTAAAAACGATATTCACTCGTAAATATTGTTTAAAAAATATTGATTTTCACAATATATATATATATATATATATATATATATATATATATATATATATATATATATATATATATATATTAAGTAATAAATATTTCAATATGTGATTTATTTTCTGCTTGCGGAACTATGTAAATCAAATAAATATGGAATAACCAACAAAATTCATGAAACACATTTAAGCTTTGCTTAATTCCAGCGTCGCGTTTATTTAAGCTGAATTTGTTTGAAATGAATTTTAAAGGTCAAGGACACTGCAGATTCTTAACGGTACGTAGCTTTAATAAACGTCGGGCTTCCCCACTTATTAGTTCCGCAAGATCCTGAGAACTGAAAAAAAGATATTCTTGGATCTCCAAGATAACAACTTAACTTCTTCCAGTAAACTATATGATTTGGCAATAAAGGATTGTAACAAAAATTCTCGAGAACAATTCCATAATCGTAATAATTATGTAGCAGCCTCTCTTATCAGACGGACGTATGGATGAGGCAACTGACCAGAGAATATCGTTTTACAAACGTCATTCAACGTATTCTGCAATTGTAATTTTAACTCTACACAACGGTTCTCGCTAAAGCAATTTTTTGTAAGCACGAATAAAAACAGCAATGCTTGTTGCTTTTATGATTATGAGAGCACTTATTCAATATCTGTGGTATTCTGTGTGGTATGGTTGGTCAAAGCGGCAACCAGTTAGGCAAATTATCTAAGAAGAACCAGTGGCTTCACCTGCCGTCTCAGTCGGCGTTTATTTATATATGCAAGCAAAAGGTTGCTGTTAGGATTTTAAGACCGATTTCCACTTCGACAAGTACGGTAGCAAGTTAACTTGCGAACATGGCGAGTCAAGTAGAAAATCTCGTTTGAACGGCAGTAAGCGAATTAAGTAGCAAGTTAACAATTATAATGGAATGCGAGGCCCCGCCCGCTAGCCCCCGGACTCCCTTAGCTCGCCCGGCAATCGTCAGTATGGTTAGCGTCTCTGTTATGCTGCGGCTACACTAACGAGCAACGTCAATGCCCATAAACGCAACAATTTTTGCCTTAAATTTAACGCGATAAAATGAGTGGCTACACTTGAACGGTCAACGTCGTTTCCCGTTGAACGGCATTAAATTTGCCGTTAAACGGCGTTAATTTTGCCGTTGTTAAATGTTTCGACCGGGGAAGGACCACGCTCTCACAGAATACCAGCGTAAAATAGTAGCTTAATGCTGCTGTGTTTCGTATGGTGAGTGTAGAGAACCGGAGACTCTTTTTACTGCAAACGAGGCATTCCATCCTAATCCTCACGGGTGACAACGCACCTGCATTTTGATTCGTAATCGAGGATAGATGTAGATGTCTGTGGGCTACCGCATTCACGTACCATCAGGTGGACTGTGTGCTTGTTTATCACCCTATCCTATAAAATAAAAAAATAAACAAAGAAAAAATGAATACAAAGAAAAGAAGATGGTGGATGCTACAAATGCACAGGAAACGTACACTGTAAATCTATTTATGTTTTATTTTGTTTTCCCGCACCCAAAATGCACTAGAAAGACGTCAAATGGTTTAAGCTAAATAATAAGACAAACGTAAATATATTTTAATGAAGTAATAACTAATAAGCCAATCATAAATACTGGTCAAGTGCGAATTAGACATAGACATAGACATAACTTTTATTTGCATCAATACACTCACAAAATATACATTTATAAGTAAATAAAAACATAAAAACACACAAGGTACAAGATGGTAAACATAATTAAAAATAAGTCTCGGCAAGAGTGAGTAACGTGATGCCAAAAAGAATTCCGACTCAGCATATGCTACCACACGTACTGCAGCAGCGCTGATTTTCAGCGGAGCCCTGAATTGTATTTATTCGATATTGCGCCCGCGCTGTTATCGGTGCTAATATTCCATTAAAAATAAATAAATCAATTATTCACTCAAAGTGTACATTTTTAAGAATAACAATAATTGTTAAAAAAAATACATGTACATACCCGTGCATATACACACTCGCACATAAAATATATTACATTTTAGATTGTACTATATTCATATTAATTATTAGTATATATTTGTTAAACAGTACTTATGAAATAACCTGCCACTACACGTGAAATCATGATTTTTGAAATGCTAAAAGGTGTTTTTTTAGTTGAGCTTTAAAACCGTTTATAGATTTAGATTCCCGTAAAGGTGGTGGTAAATTATTCCAACATTTAGTGGCCATGTATCTAAAACTACCACGAAACGCGGCTGTTCGGTGAAATGGGATTGCCAGAATTGGTGTACCCATTCTGATGCTTCGACAATCATCTGCTCTTCTCCATTTTAATTTTTGAAAGAGGTATTCCGGTCTTTCTGATTTTATGCATCCGAACAGAAGCGTGGCTAGATGTAAATCTCTCCTCAATGACATCCTTAATATGTCCGACTTATTAAGATATGGATGTACATGATGATATCAAGGAATATTAAAGATGTACCTTGCACATGCGTATTGCACCCCTTGTATTGACCTATTTGTTTTAGCAAATAGTCTAGGGCCATACACAGTACACATAGGCGCAAACGGACGTCTTCACTGAGATAATCACGCACTTGGTAGAGTACTTTGAGTCTATAAAAACAGTTGCGTGTGATCTCAAGTACATGATTCTCAAAGCGAAGACCCTGGTCCATCAGCAATCCTAGATTACGAGTCTCACTTACACGTTCCACCGGTTCTCCACGTATGCTTATAATAAATTTCTTTTTCATTATACGATCAACCTGTCCTTTTGACCCTAACAACATGAATTTTGATTTACATGGGTTGAGCACAAGTGTATTCGCTTCTGACCATAATGAGATGCGATGCAAATCCTCATTTATTTTTGCTACCGCACTTTCTTCGCTAGGAAAAAATGGGAGATAAATCTGTATATCATCGGCGTATAGGTGGAACTTGCTGTGCTTTATATGGTGACATACGTCTGCCGTGTATAGAATAAAAATAAGTGGACCAAGTATAGATCCTTGAGGTACTCCCCAGGTTACAGGGCATGGAGACGAGCACAGCTGAGCGCCATCGTTTTTGTTAATAGTTACTATCTGTGTCCGATTGGATAAATAGCTGTCGAACCATCGAACAGCAGGCAATTCAAAACCATAGTAACTCATTTTGGATAACAATAATGGAATATTTATGGCATCAAATGCTCGGGAAAAATCAAGCAAGACCAGTATCGTGCCCTGTCCATTATCTTGTGATGTCAAGATATTGTCAACCACATCCATTAAGGCTGTTGACTTGTTGTACTTCGTGCCTTTCTGAATCCGGATTGAAAAACGGGTAATATATTATTACACTCTAAAAAAGTTGAAAGCTGCATACATACGATTTTCTCGAGAACCTTTGATAAACAAGGTAGAATACTAATTGGCCTTAAGTCTTTTATAACTGACACATTATTTTTTTTTTGGGTAGAGGCCTAACTATGGCTGTTTTCCAGACGTCGTGAAAAGTAGATGTGCGAAGTGAAGCGTTTATAATGGCTGTTATAACTTTTAGTGTACGTGGAAGCGTCAGTAGCAACATTTCAAGAGATATTCCGTCACTGCCTAACGCATTTGATTTAAGTGATCGTATGACTTTTGAAACTGTGGTTTCATCAGTGGGCTTTAACTCAAAATACACGTTTCCAAAACAATTAGATACACGTACCTACTTAGGGTTTCGTACCACTGTACACTATGAATTTTGGACCTGCAAAAATTGTTTTCTTTTTCTCCTGCTTATTTTTCTTAGTTTCATACCGTTAATTAAAGTACTTTTGAAGTAATTTTATTTAATTCAATCTCGAAAAGCTTTTTCATTACTCCACTCCATCGCAGCCATACGTGCAACCCCGTGGCACTCACCGTGCACAATGAGACAAACGTAGTGTGGCCGCTTCAACGCGATAATTCGCGCGTTAATCCTTTGATGTACCGCCACTCGAGTTATCGGCAAACGGGAAACGGCATTGTTAATGCCGTTGAAAATTATCGCGTTAATTCGTGGCCACACCTAAATTCAACGTCCATCAACGCGATAATTAACGGCATTTCTCCTTAGTGTGGCCGGGCCATTACACTGTTGTAAATGACGTCATCAAAGCCATGCGTCAAGTTAATGTGACCGCGTTGTAAGTTCAACGGGATAGCCAGCTGGGCTATTTTTTGGCGAGTTAAGTGCGAAGTGTGCGTCTCCCGCGAACCGCAACTAAACTCGCCGCTCTTATGATCGAGCGAGTTTAGTTCAGTGCATAAGTTGACAAGTCGCAACATTTGCGCGCCAAAACGTACAATTGTACTTTTATAATTAAACATAAAATTCTTTAGTCTTAAAACGTCATACTCCAACGAACTCTATGAACTAATGTCCTTAACTAAACTCGTCACGAAGACATTGTTTGAACGCTACTGTCTGTATATGTATATATATAATCGGAATCTCGGAAACGGCTCCAACGATTTTCATAAATATTAGTGTTGACACCTTGATAATGATTGTAATAGCTCAGTTGGATACAGAGCGGTCGCGAAATCGTAATGCCTTGGTTCGCGTCCTGTCTCCGATTTTTTTCCTTTTTTTTAAGTTACCTTCTTTTGTGAGAAAATCTATTATTTCGAGCCCTTTTTTAGTATTTTTTAAAAATACGAAAATTTTAATTAAACGCACTCATGATTTTTTATTCAAATAACCAGTTCACTTTTTTCTATTATGTCAATAAGATCAAAAAATATTATTCATCAGTATGTAATTTGTATCTAAACGTAATTTCAAAAAAAAAAACCGCGCAAAGCTCGGTCATCCGGGTACTACAAATAACATTAACAGATTGAACATTACGAATGTTAATGCTCCGAGTCCGAATGTATGTCCATGCTCAATTTAGGTACAAAGCCTCCACAATACCGGAGGAAAACTTTAGCGTTGTTGTTTTTTTACTTAGTAGTGATAAAGCCCTCGATGGTAAATCGCACTGCCTTAACGTAACAAGTCTACTCAGTCTGCCTTGAAGGCGCCCAGATTGCATTAGAACAGAAATACATACAGAGGTAACTTTAGAAGACGATTTGCCGCCAATTGGCATACAAAAGGACTGACTGCTGACTAACTAAACTACTAACTACTAACTTCTAAATTATTGCATTTTACATTATTGGTACCACTTGTCTATAACACTGAAGTGAAAAAACAAACGAAATGTAAACCCACCTGAGGATAAGTGGCTACTACATTCCAAGGACACCAGCAACTTCAGACAAAGAAGGCTACAGCTACGTGGTCACCCACGAGGACTAAGACGAATTGCCTCACAGATTATAATAATACTGGCTCTATCTACACACTTCGGACCGGAACACAGTAGTGCAGGAACTGTTGTTTAGAGGTAAACTAAATTTTCATACGTTGTAGAGCCATGCTGCAACTATACTGTAGTTGTAGCTCAAATGGATCATCTTGAAAAGGTAAGGATCACGTTCCCACAAAATACTAGCGTAAAATAGCAGCTTTATGCTGCTGTGTTTCGTATGTTGAGTGTAAAGAATCGGAAACCTTTTTTACAGAAAATGAGGCATTCCATCTTAGTTTTCAGAGTTGACAACGTAGCTGCATTTTGATTCTCAATTGAGATGTAAAAACGTCTGTAGGCTACAACATTCACTGTTCTCTTTTGTTAACTTTATCGTATTAAAAAAAACGACCAAGTGTCAGGCAACGCACAATGTAGGGTTCCGTAGTTGTCCGTCATAATACGTGAAAGGGTCCTTCTTGATAGTACGAGCATATTGAGTTTGCGGTTTGATCACTATAACATATTGATCAGATACACGACGATATTACCTAAAAAAATACCACTTTAAAGCTGAATATTTAACAATCGGATTCCTGAATCTAAAAATGTTGTTCCATACTCCAACATTTTTTATGTAAATAATTAAATAACAAAGACCTATACAACGATATCCTAAACAACGGAATAGACGGATAAAAAAATCACCTGTTTGGGAGGTACCTAAAATAAATATGTTTATCAAGCTTTTATTTCAGAATTTTGTAGGAGCGCATATCTTTCCATATCGCTCGCTATGAAATTCAATGAACTAACAAACTCAGCGCAGATAATTTATATACTATCGTTAAGTGTCTGTAACCACCAACATATATAGAATGATTAAAAGAAAAAAAAAGTTACAGACGTTATCTGCAGATACAAATATGCCATAGGACACATATTCCATCTGCAGTTAATACAGTGAGAGATGGTCGCTGTTACGGCCCTCAGTTGCCCAGACAAAAGTCGACTGGGCTAGAGTCCATAGTAACCCAATTCGACGGGCAACAGAGGGTACGGGTCCAACGGCCTATGGATAATTAATTTATAAACCGCTGTATAAGCAAACACAAACTCACCTAGTTCCGGAGGTAGGGTCGACCACAAGGTACCGTCAGGGGAAAGTAAACGTTAGGTGTGAATGGTGTAGGAAGGTATGTAGTGTAACCTGACGTCATCGATGTAATCGGCCAGTAGAATGCGTTGCCCCGCTCCACAAGTCGCTATCTGAACTCAAGTTTAACGTCACGTTCGGAGTATTTATTCTGGGGCCAGAATGACTGAGAATCAGTCTACCAACTGGGACCACACCACAGCGGGTGGTCAACCAAAGAGAGGGCTTCGCAGCCGCGAGAAGCGCAGTCTGCGCGATTCAACTTCCCCGGGACATGTCTCCAGTTTAGAGACGTGCCAGAATTCTGGATTTGCGACACGCGTTTCGCCACAAAGACCTCAAGATTGTGAGGTGCAGCTCTGAGCCAACAAAGTACTATCTCACTGTCCGACCAAGCGTAGACGTCCGTAATGTCGATTGCAGACTTCAAACACGAGTGAACGTGGTTGAGGAGTCACGTGAGAAGAGCGGCTCCGGACAATTCCAATTTAGGGATAGTTAAGCGGGACCTTGCTTTTAGCAAGTACGAGATGGACGGAAGTATGGCCAGAACAGCTCACAGTCCGCAAATATACGACAGCAGCATAGCCTTTCTCAGAGGCGTCGCAAAATCCATGAAGGGTAGCCCTGCATTTCCCTGGAGGGAGAAAGCACCTTGGCATGGAGACCCGGTTGATGTCCGGAAGGGAGGACACAAGGGAGTGCCACTCTCGCAAGAGAGCACCGCTTATAGGGTCGTCCAAACCCAATCCGGATATCCAGAGCTTTTCAAGAAAGCACTTAGCCAAAAAAAAATGACCGGAGTGATCCATCCATTAGGATTGGAGGTGCGGCCTACTGTAGACAGCACGGAGCGCTTGGTCCATGATTTAGGAGGGGGATCGAGTTTGACTCGATACGTGAAAGGATCCTGAACAGGCTGATATTGAATGCCCAGCACAGTCAACAAATTAGGATTTTCAGGGTGCTCGAATAGATGAGGGTCTTGTTGATCCTCTCCTGGGAGGTCCTTCAAAATATGATGGGAGTTCGACAACCAATTGCGCAACTCATAACCTCCGGACTTCAGGATGGCAATCAATTCGTCTCGCAATACAAGAGCCTCCTCGACGGTTGAGGCGCCCGTGCAAATGTCGTCCATGTAGACCGAAGTCTCCAAAATAGAAGCCCCCCGAGCATATCTTAGACGCTCTCTCTCAGCGAGGTCGGGGAGGGTTCGCATGGCGATATACGGGCTTTACCGGAGTCCATAGGTGGTGATTTTCAACTCAAACACCTTTATCGGATCGCTGGGCTTCTCGCGCCACAATATCAGTTGATATCGACGGTCATCACGATGGACCACTGATTGTCGAAACATCATCCGAATGTCGGCTACAAAAACCACTTGGTACCGACGGAAAAGGGTCAAAATGTCGGATATGTCCTTGATCAATTTAGGACTGGTGTGTCCCTGAATCAGTGACACACCATTTGACGAGGGGGCGGAGCCGTCAAAAACAACCCGAATCTTACTCCCAGGTTCCTCAAGACCGCATGGTGAGGGAGGAAGTAGTGCTCCTGTGACCGCCAGCCGAAGTTGGACGGTGACATGTGAACCAGCTCTTGATACTTGCGCATGAACTCAACGTATTTGTCGCGAAAGGCTGGGTCGCGCCGCATACGGCGCTCCATGGAAAGCAACCTCTTTTCGGCAAGGGTACGAGATTGGCCCAAAGGGGGGCCTGTGCGCCAAGTGAGTCAAGAAAGGGTAGGCGAGTGACAAAACGACCGTCGACACGACGGCCGGTATTGTTCTGGTAGAACGACTCGCACTCACGGTCCAGAGAGTTGACTCGAGACGCGTGTGGTGGCTCCTCAATTTCCCAGAACCGCTGGACGACGTCCGAAAGGGACACGCCCACCACAGAGAGCGGGTCAGCCGTCTGAGGAGGTGGAGACCTCAGAACCGGTCCAAAGGAACTGTGCCCAAATACAGTGGACGTGGCTGACAAGCCATCGGGCTGTAGGGCTTGTACCTCGCCAAACAAGATGAGCCCCAGCGCGTCGGCTCCCAGCAACAAATCTATAGGCCCAGGTTGAGACCATTGAGGGTCTGCCGGTCTCAAACTCGACGCACAACGAACCGCGCTGTCATTTATACGGACGTTAGGGAGAAAACCTACAATGTCATCGAGGACATATACTCTAACTAGATAATGAAGGTGTTCGCTGGCATGGCCAAACACCAACTCCGCTTGTCCCCTAGGAGTAGGAGGCTCGGCACCTCCGATACCTACCATTGGACGTGATTCAGAGCTCCAGGGGAGCCCTAGTCTTCCCACCAACCAAGTGGAGGTCACACTGCGTTGTGAACCCGAATCCAATAGAGCGCGAACCGTTGAACCGTTAAACAGTCGCCACTCGGATTGTACACCTTCACTGAGGCCGTCGGCAATAGAACAGTTTGACAAGCAGACTGTTGACGGCTCAAAGGATCAGTGGAGGCGGCACTCGAACCGGGGGTCCCGAAAGCGGCATTCCGGCGGCATCTCAACGACCCGTGGTTGGAAATCATCGAACGGGCCGACCTGGGGAGCTTCGGGGAACCTCGGCCTTGAAGCCCGGGACAGATTTGAGGTCGCAGGAACCCCGTAATACCGGTACCGACCAAAGGGGGAAGGGTGGTACTCCAGTCGCGGCCACTCAGCTAACGGGGGTGAGAAGGGTCTAGCTGACTGCTGAGTGGCCGTGAAGTTCCTCTAAACTAAAGTTGGGCGTTATAACATACAACAGATAATATATTTAATTATATATTTATAATCTTACAACACATTACAATAATCAACCATTGACTGTTATATTCATTATCGTTGGAAAGCCCCATCTAACAAAAGTAATAGTAACAACTATCATTTGTGTTTAGTTTACGGTCTAACAGTCGTCGGCCGAGAAGCAGCACAAGGATCGTGTATGGTTTACATTAATTTAAACTCTAACTGCCTTATTAATAAAAATTGCTTATTCCAAGCTTAATTCGAAGTTACACTTGGACTAGCTAATCTCAGATTAACTGACTGTTTACTTCGTTATTACAATGTTATTAATAAACATGGAGTAACCTCGGACTAACTATACATTCCTTACGGGATTAACGCTTGCGCTATGGCAACCCACTTATTTTAAAAGTAAAAAGAGTGAGTCAGTGAATGATTAGTGAATGAATTCAATGCTTGATGATGACATTCATGACAGGGACAGACAATATTTTGAATTTGACAAGAGATACGTGTTGTTCGTTATTCCTAGTGTTGTTTTCGGGCTCGGTGGAAAAACTAAGTTCTAAATATAATCATTTTTAATATTATTTATAACGAAATTTTAGAATTAAGAAAAGAGCGTGAGGGGCAAAATTAATTAAATAACCATTTTTGTTTTGTTTTTTGGGGATAAATAAAATCTTTTGTACATGTAATTATTATATATTTATTTTAAAAAAATCGTTAATAAATACTGCTCGAACAGAATGTCTTCTAACGGAGTTATTTACTATTTGTGTGACTGATATATTTTCATCATCTCCTTATACTATATCCTCAAGCAGATCTTGATTTTGCATTGCAACGTATATAGTTTTGTATACTCTTATTTAGTATTTAGTAAACGCTCGCAGTAAACACCGAAACCTTTGCTTCCCTCCAAAGCATTGTTCTACAGTGTTACGGGCCCAGATGTGCGACCGGTTGTACATTTCTTCCTTTTGTTTATTAGGACGCAGGATAGGAGTGAATAAATCAAGAGTACAAACATAACCAGAATCTCCGAGAAGTCTGCTTTTAAATTCTGATTGCTCAAACGTTTGTTTTAATGCGACTTTCACTAAATATTCTTGAGTCATATGTGCTGCCTTGCCAATGTGCCACTGTATCCATGAACTCTAAATTTGCATTTGACACAACCTGGAACAAAGCACTCATAACTTCTTTAATATGAAATAATAGATTGAGGTGATTGTATTAAATCTAAGAAAATAACTAAGTACCTGTATGGCAAAGATGGCCTAGCTAGGTGCTATAAAACTTACTTGTACATTTAATGAACTGTTTCCTTTCCTGTTTATGTAGTATTGTCCGATATTTCCAGTGACTTTCGGGATCAGAATACGTAGCAATTAATAGCCCCAATTACTTGTCTAAATCCGTATCATCATGTTTTTGTTACTAGTGCTTATAACTTATGAATTTAACAGGGGTAACAACGCGCGTAAACGTAAAGTTTTACGAAATGTCAAAATACGCGACTAGTCTATGCTTACTCAGTCGTTTAACAAGGTACCGCCAAGGAATAACTTTTATTCGGAGAGTACATTCGGATTAGTTTACTACTACTTACTCTATGTTTATTAATACTTAAATTAGATATTTTATGCTTTAAACTAGGAGTAAAGTTAATCTTGCTCAAGTCTGTGTTTATTAAAAGGGCTGAAGGGTCTAAGGTAACACTCTTACAGCTTATTTTACAAACACTAAAGATAAAGATAAATCTATTTGCAAGCAAATACTATTTCGTTTATTGCTAGCTGTTGTTTGGCCTGTTGTTTAATTTTTTGGTTGTTATAATATATTAGTGTTCAGTTAGCTGTCTAGCTGAGAAGACAATAACACTGTTATCTGTTATAATATACGTTATGTTTTGGTAGCAGGTGCTTCATATTCATATTACGTGACGAATTTATTGCTGTTTTTCGTAAAGTTTTATACCTAAAGTAATTGTAAATATTTAGTGTAATATAGATAGGATTTTGCATGTTGTATATAAAAGTGCATAATGATGTCACGCCAGTCAAAATCTCAAACAAAATGTAGGTACATAACATCAATAAACTTCTAACTACGCCTGAATGAGTTATTTTTTATTTAAAATGTTTGAAAATATGAATATATAATAATACAGCTTAACATACATTCAGACAGTTCTATACCTATAAAAAGTTGGAAGGGAAGTTCATTGAATTTAACATACATGTTTGAAATTATTCTCTTTTAAAACATGGAACACTCAAAGGATGCTAATACAACTTCAAAATATTTTTTGCAATGGTCTGTTTGATAATATCACATCCATCATAATCATATTTATAATCGTTGTAACAGAGGGCGTGGTTGAGCGCTCCCGCCCGTGGGAGTTGAGGGCCCGGCAGAGCCCCGAGAGGAAGGGCCGTTCGCACCCTGGCACAAAACGGCATGGTGGTGGCCCTGGCAGTGAGGACAGGGCCGCTGGTGCGGGCAGTCTCATTGGAGGTGCTTTTTCAAGCACAAGTAGCACCAGCGGTGCACCTTGGCGATGGCTCGCCTCGCCTGGACCGGCTTACCCAATAACTTCGGGCACAACGTCACCCGGTGATCGGATGCTCGACAATAGGAGCAGGGGGGCGCCTCCCTGGCCGCTAGGCCCCTATAAGATGGTAGGGGCGGCGCCCTCCCGCAGGAGCTCCGCTCGGTCTTAGGGGGGTTGGCGACGACTTGCCCGGTGGATTCCGCCTCTCCCCGGCCACGGCTCGGTTGGCAGCCCGTAGGTCGTCGACGGTGCCCGCTGCGTTCTCAATTTGCCGGCACTGCTCCTGCAAGAACCGCAGCAGGTCCCTGAAAGGCGGAATATAGGAGGCGCCGTCCCCACCGTACCTCTCCTCAAAATGGATCCGAAGATCGAGAGGCAGGTGGGACAGCACGATGTGGAGCAACAAGAAGGACCATTCGTCCACCGGTAAATCCAGCCACCTCAACGAATTACAGACTACCAAGACTGGATTTACAATGTCCGGACGTAGTCTGGCCCGGTCCCTAAGCAGCGGGAGGTTTAGAAGCTGCCTAACGTATTCGTCCGCAATTCGCCGGACGTTGGCGTACCTTCCAGCGAGGAGGTCCCGGGCGGTCTGGTAGGCGTCGTCCGACAATTTCAAATAGCCGACGACGCCCAGGGCCTCCCCCTCCAGTGGGGCCAGGAGGTACGCCATCTTCTGGCTTGGTGTCAAGTCCCTCCGGGCGTCCACTAGGCTATCAAAAAGGTCAAAAAAGGTCAACCAGTCGGAGAGGACCCCGGAGAACCTTGGCACGTCCAAAGTTGGGAGTCGTCCCAACAGCTCCGGCTGAGTAGGCTGCTTCCGAGGGGACTCGAGCAGGCCACTCAGCCGAGCTTCGCGCTTCATTAGCGTATTTGCCCCCCCCCCCTCCTCGATGAAGTCGTCCGTGAGCGAAAAGAATTGCTGGTAGTCCACGCGGCAGGAGTCTAGGACTCCCTGTTCCACATCCGAGGCAAAAGCTCAGTGCAAGCCAAGATCCACTACAGCCAGTCGGGCCATGACCTGCTCGAGCCGCTTCTCTAAACTATGGACCCGGGGATTCTCTAAAATATGGAACGGGGCGCCCTATCAAGGTGTGGGCATTCGTGGCCCAGCGCAGCTCCGCCTGCAGGCGAAGCGCTGGTGGCTTGTGCGACACACTACAGTCGGTCAGCAAAGATGCCTATAACAGGCGACCGACCCTTCGGCAATTTAATCTACTTGACCCAAATTCCCGATGCGTAGGTACATAACCCTGAACTACACTCCTGCTTGCGCAGCCTAACGGGCGTGATTCTAAACACCAATCCGCTAACAAAACAAAAAAAAAATTATTATAATAAGGCCGGGCGTGATTGGAGAAACAATCAGCTACCAGAAAATGTTACGGCCCTCAGTTGCCCCGACATAAGTCGACTGGGCTAGGGCCTATAGTAACCCAATTCGACGGGCAACAGATGGTACGGGCCCAATGCCCATGGACAATTAATTTATAATCGCTGTATAAGCAAACACAAACTCACCTAGTTCCGGAGTTAGTGTCGACAACAAGGTACCGGCAGGGGCAAGTAAATGTTAGGTGTGAGTGGTGTAGGAAGGTGTGTAATGTAACCTGACGTCACCGATGTAATCGGCCAGTAGAACCACATGCGTTGCCCCGCTCCACAAATCGCAATCACTCCAGTGGCCATACACCGCTATCTGAACTCAAGTTTAACGTCACTTAGCACAACGCAAAAAAAAAGTGGAATCGAACGCGATCTCCACCCGGGTCACAAAGTTTAGCGTTCCAAACGACAAGCAAAATTACTTAGTACGATATTCAATTTCATTTACAAATGCCACTCATGGACGCAAATTAATGGCAATCGAAGTTAATTAATAACTCAAACTCAAGGAAAGCCTCGTTGTCACTTATATGACGAAATAAGACAACACAGAAGAGGCCGTCTTAATGCGACGAACGATTCTAACCTACACGGCCGTCGCGGAGAAAGATCCTTCTAGACTAGCTGGCACCGCCGTAGGCGCAAAACGAATGCCCCCCCCCCCGCGCAAACCGGTTCCTCGCCCGAGACAAGCGCCATGCAAGTTTCAAGTTGCCACGATTTGGCCTTAACAGTCGCTGTAAGTTTTACATGACAATCTATCCAAATTCTTCGCCTTTTTACCAGACTTTCTCACCCAATTCGAGTATGTTTTTTTTAATGTATATTACATGATATCTTCGAAGATTGTAAACCAATTTTGATGATTTTTTTTTATTAAATAGATTAACCTTCAAAGGTGGTCCCATATAAATTAAGAGAAAAAATTCGACCCTTAAAGGTAAATAACTCGTTTTTCAGTAATTTGAAGTCGGTTTTTACTTTTTGTTAAAAATTAAAATTATAGCATATGCTAAAGCAACACGTGCATCAAAATATAAGTCTGAATACTATTCTGATGATCTGTCTAGCAAATCTAGAAGCAATATATGCCAACTCATTGTAGGTAACACTCTGTATAAACAATCCGCTACAAAAGAAACTTCTAATAAGTTTGAACGATTTCGAGTGAGAGTAAAATTAAGTTTTTATACGCAGATAAAATATTATCGTGCCTGCGGGGTGTGTGAAAAGCTTAAAATCTACAGATATGCCAAATTACAGCTTTGTCACACCTAGGGCCTCTGAGTAAAACCGCGGATGGACGGACGGTAGGAAATGGCGATGCTATAAGGGTTCTTTATTGTTTAGCTACGGAACCCTAAAATGGTAAGAGGGTAGTAGCTACTCAGATGTAAAGTCAGTAAGCAAAAAAGAAGCTAAATACTATTGTTAATTCGTATGTATTTCGTTCGTTAAGGTCATGAGCAAGTCAACCAATTGATCTCCGATGTCACAAAATCTATATCTTCAAGCAATGAAAATATACTCATCTCGACATATAAAGTCGTAATGCTCGTTTGTAGTTACATTTATCATTATATAAATACGGGAACATTAAGAATTGGAGTATAAAGTATAAAGGTATGTGCACAAAAAAAGAAAATGTGTGTCTGTTGCTGATAAGGCAGTTAACATAAAGTGCACATACACCTAACTTTTCTTTACACAAAGTTTAACCAATGAAATAAAAGCATTTCAATCACGTTTGTGGCTGTATGTGCTAAGATCCCTTTACATTTACTGTACGGACAGCATTACGAAAAAAGTTATACAAACTACATATATGGTAGGTACTCAGCGTTGTCGGTCGAAGTTCGACCACAAGCGACACTACATAATACATAAACACTCACGCCTGTCACCCAGAGGGGTAGGCAGAGACTACAGACTTCCATTTAGCACGATCCTGACATACCTTTCTCGCCTCTTCCACATTCATATACCTACGCATACATGCTCGTCGGTTAAGGGTACTCTTAATTTGGCCCATTTTTAGTATATCGCCAATTTGGTCGACAAACTTCCGCCTAGGACGTCCCTTTCCGACTCTTCCATTCACTTCTGCAACATATATTTGCTTTGTCAGTCTTTCCGCATTCATTCTTTCTACATGACCAAACCACCGAATCATTCCTTTCTTAATCCTGGTCACCGCATCATCTTGCAAACCACACTCTTCTTTTATCACACAGTTTCTCACCCTGTCACTCAGATTCAGCCCTAACATACTCCTTAGCGACCGCATTTCTACCGCATTTATTCTACTCTCGTGCTTCTTCTGCCACACCCAACTTTCACTACCATACGTTAAAGTAGGGACTAATACAGCACTGTGAATTGCCATACGTGCCTTTTTTGACACATTCTGACTTTTCACAATAGAGTGTAGAGCCCCATTTACTTTATTTCCTGCATTCACTCGTCGTTCAATGTCCTTATCATATCTCGCATCCCTGCTGAATACACATCCCAAATATACGAACTCATCCACTTGCTCAATTAACTCTCCTTCTATTCTTATTTCACATACCGTTTTGCTTTCATCTCTTTCAAAAACCATCACTTTCGTCTTACTCGCGTTCACTTTCATTCCCCTTTCTTTTAATGACCTGTTCATTAATGTAACCATCATTTGCAACTCGGCCGCCGACGATGCAAGTATGACTTGATCATCGGCGTACAAAAGGCATTTGATGGTTAACTCACCCATTCTTACCCCGCATTCTTCAACTTTCAAATTTTCCAAACAGCTGTCCATAAATAGGTTGAACAGCCACGGGGAAGCTACACAGCCCTGTCTGACACCTTTATGGATGCCAAACCAGTCCGAGTAGACTCCGTTGATTCTAACACAAGCACTCGAGTCCCTATACAGAGACTTTAATGCCTGTATCAAACCAGCGCTCAACCTAAATGCGTTCAGCGTTTGCCATAACACATCCCTGTCCACTCTGTCATAAGCCTTTTCCAAGTCCATGAACGCACAAAAAACTCTTTGGTTTTTCGCCAAAAACTTCTCCGCGATCATGCGCATGGAAAAGACTTGATCTGTACACCCCATTCCCTTTCTAAATCCCGCTTGCACATCCCAAATTTTTTCATCAGTTTCTTTCATAAGCGACACTAGTTAAGAAAATTTCAGTTACCAAGGTCAAAATAATTTTACATTACGTTTTTTTAGTATATTGTCATCCGCTATTTTGTCCCTTATCTAATTTAAGTTTAATTTTGTTAGCATATTAACTGAACTGAACTGTTTTCATATACAGACCGTTTGACACATATAGACCACTTAAACGGAATTTAATATACCAAATATAACCCTTCCCTGCCAGAAGACTTGTCCTGTGTATTGGTTCAAACGAATTTAGCGCCGAAATATATAGAAAATTCATCCATAATTCTTTACAGCCTTTCAAACCTCCACTGCTGAACAAAGACCTCCCCTAAGGAATGCATATGTTATATTCTCTGATACCACCAACAGACAATCCGTAAAAAAATTTAAATTTAAAATGAACGCTTCATTATTTTAAAAGATTTTATGTTAATGCAGGTTCGCAACCTTATTTAACCTTGAATTTTCCAGAAATTCACAAACGTAGGTATGTTGAAACTAGAGTGGCTAGGTCCTTGACTTAATTTATCAAACATTTCATTTTTAGTTTACACCTAAACAGATTTATTACGCAAACTAAAAGAACTAAGAATATTGCTTATTATATAATAAACAAGCAGTAAACTTACACTGCACGCATTTGTTATACTTACAACTATATGTAGGTATAAAGTGTTGCCAAGCGTCCAGATAAAGCGGACACAGTCAGGCTTTTTGGTTGCGTGTGCGGCATGTTAGATGGTGTCCGGCTTTTGTAAGTAATACTTCTTTACGCACGCTTGACTTGAAGAGTAAGCTGGCGAACACGTGCCGAAAGCGTTACGAAAAGTGTCATCGAGCGAGGCGAACGTGAGTTGAGTGGGGGATATAATTAAAAGAGAGCAGTGCGCGCACACACATTTCCTTTCTCTCTATCTAATTTTATTTCGTTTTGAACAATTTTATGAATTAATATTTTGTTCAATACATTAAACATTGAACGTTTAAAGTGAATAAAATTATAAATTCATTTTAAAGATGTTTTGTGAATTTTAGGGTGAATAATAACAAATTATGTAAGGAAGCCGATAATAAATTTAAGTATTTGTAGATAATTATATATGTGTATATGTACATGCATATATTATACATATAAGCATACATAAACATATATAAAGTGGAGCTAAAGAAGTTTTACTTCAGCCGTGTGGTCAAAAGCACACTCGTTTTTTTTTATTGGACTATTTTCTTAACATTTGTCATGTGTTGGTGATATAAAATTCATAAATGCTTCCACTGACGCAAACAACCATAGATATTCAATCGCAACAGAACGAGACTTCCAAAACCAATGTTTGCTATATAAGTTAAAATATCTAACAAGTAATCCGAATATTGTTGGCATCGGCTGTGTTGCACTAATTTTCTTAGTTACCGCTATTATTGCAATTACTGAAATTAATATTGTAATGAATATTGAATGATTAATTATAAAGACTGATTGATTCAATTCTATTGTTGTTTCATTAGAATTTAAGATTTTATGGGAAACTAGCGCCCCCGCTCCAGCTTCGCCCGGTTGGTTTTTTGATCTCGACCACAGTGCTAACTACCAGGTCCAATTGTGAATCTAAACTTTACAGGGAAGAACTTTAATCATATTAACAAAAAAATTCATCAAAATCGGTTTAGCCGCTTTTGAAATTCAGCTTGACTAAGGGACATCAATTGATTTTATATATACCGATGATAAAAAGTCTTTTTACGAAAAATGTCGTGTTATACATACTAAATTAAAAAATTAAGGTGTTCGGCTTAACGTGAGGACAATCGAGACAAATTTAACAGTATTATAGGGTTACCAACCGCAAAAAAATTCATATATAATGGCGATTAAAATCTTTAACTCTTTACCCGACGAGTTTAAAAATTTCCCAGTGACAAAGTTAAAAAACCAACTTCATGAATGGCTTTTACTTAATTGTTTCTATACTGTTAATGAGTATCTTGATCACAAAAATCAAAACAAATTACATATTTAAAAACTGTATCCAAAAATGCTTGAAGTTTTTTGCTTTGGACTTTGATAGTTATAGAATAATTATTAGTTAGTTAATTTTACTGTTTTTACATATGAACATTTTGATATTTGTAAATAAGTTAAATTCATCGAAAAAAATTGTTATATATAATTAGTCAAAATTTGCACGCCTTAACAAGGCAGAATGTATAGGAACTTTCATGATTTAATAATACTATTGTAATATCTACCTACATTCTATGCAAATAAATAATTATGAATTATGAAATTTAAAAACTAGGATTTAAAGTTGGATAAACCAGGACAATACAGTTTAAAAACAAGACGCAGTAAAGACCCTGCTAACTGAACCGAACCGAAAACGTGGCAAATGTATGTACTACGTATGCAAGTATCAGTTCGTTTTTGCTTTTTATATGTGACTACGCTTTTTATATTCAATCGACAGCATACATAACGCTGTCTATTTGATTCTTTGAATTTTAAAATGCATGACCTTATCAGGGCGCTTTAAAATCCAGGATGCTGCTTAAAAACTATCCAGGACACCCCAGGACACTACAAAACTTAGACATCCTGGGAAAACAGAACGGTTGGCAACCCTACCATATTACAACGGCAAAAAATAGGTGAAGAAGTGAATCCATAAGGTATGCAAATTAAAAGTCGAGGGTTTGTAAATATTGTTGTTAATAAATTTATGTCTTGCCGGATTTAACACGGCGACAATAGCATTAGAAAAAATTTACCACACAACGTCAACGATGCAGTTTCGTAATAAGGAGGTACTTATAACTTCATAAAATCATTATAAGATTTTTTAAAATCAAATCAGTCTTAACTTTAGATTATAGAACAAAAGAGTAAGTCTTAACACAAATTTTCTAGAATGGTAAGCTGTAATAAATAAAGCGCAGGTGGCGCATCATCACATTAATTTTTAGATGTTTTATAACACAAATAGTTATAAAAAGATAACAATTCCTTACTTATTAATTTTGACAATTTGTTGATTAATGCTTATTTATAATAATATGGGAAAAATATATCATACTATATTTTTTATTATAGTAAATATCGACAGTTAAATTACGGGATTATTTTACTATTTAATATATTATATATAGATAAGCTATTTAAAATTATGTACCTGTTATTTTTCAATGAATTTCTTAAGTAAACAAAATCACTATAATTCACATTTTTATTCCATAAGACACGATAATTTATTGTTTAAATTCCTGTAACTAAGGGGTATGCACAGATCACTATATACTAGACGTGGGCGTTATTTCAAGTCACTAGATACAGTAACTGGCTACGCGCCATGTAACCGAATCACTAGTTTCGAGTCATGTTACAAGTAGTGATTTTTGTAAATGCGTTACTTATTACTGTTAACCGTGATTATTGCGGGAGTCGACTGTCGGTCGCTCGAGCGCAAAGCGCACATGTGGCATACAACAATAAACAAACCATCGTAAGTAACAGTTTTATTGTACGTTTAATTTTCATACGTAAGACTATAGACATAAACAATAAAATAGAGTAATCTCTGTTTGTAGATATTTAACGGTTTGTGATTCCGGGAAGCGAGTCACATTGAATTTAACTAAAATAATTTTTAAAACATTTTTGACGGAGTCATGAACTCGTTTATTCATAAAATTAAAATATAACTAAAAAATGAGTATAAAAATTTAAAAATTTAAATGTTTATAATATTATAAAACTTAAATACTGTGTGTAAATAGCCAAACAAACAAACAAATTAATTGTACAGTGTAAATAAAAGTGCAAAAACAAATGACAGTGAAAACGTTGAAAAAGTGTAAATAAACTGTAAATATCAATAATCATTGTATATACAATCAAATTGACTTGTAAATATGCATGCATTAATAATTTTATGAAAATATTAGTGTCATAGTAAACGCAAATCAATCATAAATACATTTAATGCAGTCTGTCCTAAACCTGAATAAAATATGAAGGGAAGTTAATTTATTGATTTAACAGAAAACAGTTACTGTATACTCGTAGCTACAAACACGGATTGTGATTTTCGTTTCGTGTGTAACTGTATAGTTGGTGGTGATATTTATGCAAACAATCACAGTAGCCGAATAAAAATAGCCAGTTACAAAAATCACTAGTTTCGAAACAGGTGACGCCGATCAAGTCACTGGTTTCGTTACGTTTCTTGAAAATGAGGTAATGACCCACGTCTACTATATACTAGGGGTATGTACCATAGGTATGTACCATAGATTACTAACTAGTATGTACCGAAATACAACCCAGTACCAGTCTGTGAAACTATTTTTTTTTTAAATATGGCAACCTAACAATTACTGCCAACCTCCAGTCAATAAAAATACTTGTAACTTGAAACGAAACGACGGACAATCTAAAGAGAAACTACGATTCTGATTAAAAACCAAAATCATAATGTTAAGAACCATAGAATACTATAATAATGAATCATGAAATGACTGATGGATGTTACGTTGAATTAAAATAATACTAAACTCAATATCACATTAAAAATAATAAGTATTACTAAATAAAGACCATTGATAGCTAAATAATGAATAATATTTTATAATCTAATATTATTTAAATCTAAATATTCCATAAGACAATTGAAAACATTTTTACTTTTTTTAGAAAAAATTAAAAGAGAACAAATTTCTGTAGGAAGAGGAATTTTAAGATTTACCAAAGTGTTAAATAATGAAGTATGATCATATAAAGGACACGAGAAGAAAATATGGTTGAGGTCACCAATATCCAAACCACATTCACATATTGAAGAATTTTTAATATGAAGCCTAGCAAGGTGAACCGAATTACAGCAGTAACCCCAGCGCATTCTACATAACATTGATGTATGTTTCTTATTTAAGGATAATTTATAAAACCAAGGCTTAGAAGGAATGATGGGTTGAATTTTGGCATAGTGACAGCCTTTTGTCGTTTTGGTTTTGTCACAGCGGTGACACTCCCTGTACGTGAGAGCTTAAGCTCCGGTGACCTTGAGTCGAAGCGTGTAACGCTAGGGTTGATATCGAACCGAAATGAAATATTATAGACTTGTACCAAAGAAGATACATAGTAGGTATGTGTTATATATTATGTAAACTTATGTATTTGGGTAGTGAAGGATACGTTCAAATTTAAATCAACTTTTATTAAATGAGGAATATTAAAACTTCCCACAAAACCAAATATGCACGACAGTTAATTGTAATCTTAAATAATTAACCAACACTTAGTATTTCAGTACGCAATAATCAATATTACCTACTATCCTTTAAAAATAAATAACTCTTATATATTTTTAAATTTTTCGATTAATTTTTTAATTTTCATTAATATTTCTAACAATTTCAAAAATTCGTAGCATGTATATTTTTTTAGAAAATCCAAAGGTATGCAGGTTTACTGGTACATGGCGGCCAACAAATTGTTCCCTATGTGTTGAGGAGATAAGTCATTTCTATTTCTAATGAAATAATCCATAAATACAACAATGAACAAATACAAAAACTCTATAGATATCTAAAATTTCTTGACTCTCTAGTGGTATTTTAATAGTGTATATTTCAGTTAATGTAATATAATATTTTTTTTATTATATTACATTATATATTACATTATATTACAATTATTGGCGATATATTAGTTTTATTGTCATGGTATTTCCTCATAATTCTTGTTAAGATCATATCGACTTTCATTAAAATGAGTTCACATATTTTTAGGTATCATAAAACATTATTAAAAATTAAACTAACAAAACAAGGGCCCTTGTTTTGTTCAGTGGAATTTATTTTAATTGTAATCACTTAAAATCACTTTCAGTAATACATATACATATACTATAATATCATTTATTTAATAACAACATTAATATTTATCAAAGCATATAAACCTAGCATACACGGCTATAAAAACTAATAACGTTACTTGTTAACATAAACTTAATACCTACATGAATAGAATAGTAATATGTACATTAAGATATCAGTAATATCATATACTATATCATATCATATAATATATTAATTGAAATGTTATATCACTTGACGAATATATTCATATTAACTAATACTAACAAATATCGGTATTTACTAGCCCTCGGCCAGGGCAGTCGGCGACTGCCCGTTACACGCCCCGCGCGCCTCTCAAGGCCCCCGCACACATCCTGACACCCACACATAGCCGCGAGCGATTTTACGTGCACACAAGCTTAAGTGTCGTTTCTTTTCGCGTAGTGTATATATTCTTTGGTTTTGTTCCATTGTTTTGACAATCTATCTCTATAAACTAATTTCGTAGTTCTTATAAGGTCATAGCAATAATTTTTAAATAAGAAAGTATCCCCACAGACTATAGCTTGTTTAGCAAGTTTGTCAGCATATTCATTACCAGATATACCAATACGACTCGGAAACCAAACGAGAGAAATGTTGATGTTTTGGAATTGGTATAAGAATAGAAGTTTCTTAATTTCAAATATCAAAGGATTGCGGGAAATGTCATTGAAAGGATTACATAACAATGCTTGTAAAGAACTAAGAGAATCTGAAAATATCACGCTTGATTTTAATTTAAAAAGATATCAATATTTTATTGATTGGAAAATGGCTAACATTTCTCCAGTAAAAACTGAAGATTCGGGAGGACTTTTCATTTTTTGAACTATTCTCCAATTTTGATGGTATATTGCATATCCAGTACAACCTTTTGAGTTAATCTTAGAAGCATCTGTAAAAATATAATGACAATCTGGGAAATTCTTGTCCAACGTAAATACAAATCTTTTATTTGGTTCAATAGAAAATTTATTTAATCCTATATCTAATATAACATTGGGTTTGAAAAGTGCAACTTCAAACGAATTGGAGAAAAGAGGCAGAGACCTATAAATAGGATCTAGTAGAGAATTATAATGTTCATAGCTTTTAACTAGGTTAGGAGTTTCTTTATTACGCCAGTATTTTCCTGAATTAATTGAAATGTACTGAGAAAGCAAACGAATTTTAGGGAGTAATGGATGGTTTGAAAATTGAAGAACCCGATAAAAAAAGGAATCCGATAAATATTGTCGACTAATAAAAATTGGAGGATCACCGCATTCAATCTGCAAGGCATTGATAGGCGACGAATTCATAGCGCCTATAATTAATCTTAAAGAATTGTGTTGAATGTTATCTAATATTTTTAATCCTTTTTTACTAACTGGTTCAAGAAGAAATGATGCATAATCTAATCGGCTTCTTATAATTGCATTATAAATTAATTTTAAATAATATGGATGAGCGCCCCACCATACCCCGCACAAAGCTCTAAGAAGGTTTATATTTTTTTAGCATTTTTTTGGGTATAAATTATATGAGGCTTGCCGGATAATTTATTATCAAGAATTACATCAAGGAATTTAACTTGTTGAATATTTGCGAGCGGATAATCAAAAAGGCGAACTTGGATTTCAGGTAAAACTTTTTTGCGCGAAAAAATTACTGTATTACTTTTATTTGGGGAAAGTTCTAGTCCATGATCATCTAACCAAGAGGCCATAGAGAGGAGATCTTGTTCTATCGCATTAGCGCAAGATTCTATACATTTATCATTAACATAAACTAAGATATCATCAGCATATTGCAAAATTCTACACTTTGAAATAGACTGGTCCAAATCTGACGTATAAATATTGTATAATAAAGGACTTAAAACAGAGCCTTGTGGAAGGCCTTTGAAAACCTTTCGAGTATATTTTAGATCATCATCAATTTTAATATGTATATTTCGATCTAGAAATAAATTGATAATCAAATTTGTAAGTTTTTTGGATATATTAAGCTTAAACATCTTTTCCCTAAGGATGTTGAGTCTGACATTATCGTAAGCAGAAAAAATGTCAAGGAAAGCAGCAAGGACCGATTCATTTCTCGAAAATGCTAGTCTAATATCTGTGGTGAAGATAGAAAGACTGTCATATGTGCTTTTACCTTTTCTGAATCCATATTGGGAATTTGATAACAATCCATGACTTTCTACATACCATTCAAGACGGTTCTTAATCATATGTTCAAAGGTTTTAATTAGAGTTGAGGATAGAGCGATCGGTCTATAAGAAGAGCCGTCGTTAGGATTTTTGTCAGGTTTCAAGATAGGAATAATTACTTGAATCCGCCAACAGTCAGGAACAAAGCCTACGTCAAACAAAACGTTAATGATATTTAAATAGTAGGACAAAATTTGATCATTACATTTGGCAAGTAGTGAATATGGAATACCGTCTAAACCAGGAGCTGAATCTTGAACGTGAGAAAGGACGAGCTTTAATTCATATAAAGAAAATGGACGTTCTAAGGGATCAAAAAAAGAATCACATGGAATACTTTGAGGTAGCTCCTCTCTCAAAAGAGCAGAAGAGGGGGCAAGTTTATCTAGAAAAGTGTTTATAGATTGAGAGGGAATGGCACCACTGTAAGAACAAGATGAAAAACAACAGCGAAATTTTCTAATATTATGCCAAACAACTGATGAAGGTATTGAAGGAGAAATTGAGGAACAAAAGGCATGCCAACGTGTTTGTTTTTTTGTGCGAAGAGTATTTTTAGTCACTTCTTGTACACGTTGAAGGTATGAATAGTTTTCCGAACTCATGTCTAATTTATATTGTTTTTCGGCTATTTTCCTATTACGAATGGCCTCAGTACATTCAGAATCCCACCATGGAGGGGAGGGCTTACATTTATTATTTAGAGTTTTAACAGGAATTGTTTGATCTGCTGCATTTATAACTGCGTTTGTAAATGCTTCAACAATAGAAGTTATATTATTTTCAGAAATAGGAGCGATTTTTAGAATTTCATTGTAAAGAAAAATATTGTACAGGTTCCAGTCTGCCGTGTCTAATTTATATTTAATACATGGTTTTTTGTTAATTTTTGCCAATTCTTTGTTTGGAAAGGAAATCAGAATGGGAAACTGCCGTGAGAGCTATCTAGAAACTGACCAATTTAGAAGAGTGGTTAAATCAGGAGTACAAATTGATAAATCTACAGCACTTCTGGACTCATTAGGACGAGAGCGTTTGGTAATTTTACCAGTATTAAGGACACCAATATTAAGTTCGTCAATTATTTCAACTAATAAACTACCGTATTTATCAGTATTATCACCCCATAAATAATGATGACAATTAAAGTCACTAAGAATTATAAATGGTTTGGGTAAGGAGGCTAGAACAGGTAAATGAAATTGTATACTTGGGGAGTGCTTTCAGCCGGGATGGAAGATGTGATTTAGATGTGGATAGGCGTGTCGCTGCCGGAAACAAAGTCAATGGTGCCCTGAATGCATTAATAAAAAGGCAAGGCGTGGTGAAGAGTGCACGCCTTGCAATACATAACGCAGTGCTGGTACCGACTTTGTTATATGGCAGCGAAACCTGGGTATGCCAGAAGAAGCATAAAAGCAAGTTGAATGCAGTGGAGATGCGATCTCTTCGTAAAATGTGTGGCGTTACCATAGCCGACCGAAAGCGAAACGAAGAGATTCGCAATATGGCAGGATTGAAAGATGACCTTATCACAAAAATTGATAGGGGCGTACTCCAATGGTTTGGACACGTTGAACGAATGAGTGAAGACCGAATGGTGAAGAAAATATATAGAGCGAAAGTAAATATTAAAAGGTGTCGAGGTAGACCGAGACTAACTTTCGAAGACCATGTGAGCAAATTGCTCGAAGAGGGGAGGGTCAAGAGTACTCGGATACCTAGACGTGCATGTATGAAGAAGTTAATGAACCTGAAAGAAGCGAAAGAGGTATGTAAGGATCGTGACACTTGGCGATCTGTTCTCTCTGGCTACCCCGTTAGGGATTGTGCGTGACGATAAGTAAGTAAGTAAGTAAGGGTAAGGAGGCTATTAAAGATTTTATTCAGCTAAATGTATGGACAGAAGGGGAGGGAACATAAATAGAAACGAAAGTTATATTTTGAATTCTTACTGCTACAATATTAAAGTCAAATATTTCATCATAAACATCTATAATGGAATAAGTTATATTATTTTTAATAAGCAAAGCACATCCGACATAACCATCAGATCTGTCACTTCGAACAAGACAAAAACCAGGTACTCTGATATTCGAATCCGGTTTTAGCCATGTCTCTGAAATAGCAGCGATACACACATTGTATTTTTTTTAATAAATAGATTATGTCAGTACGTTTATCTAAAATGCTTCTACAATTCCATTGAAGGATCTTTGTGAGAGTGAATGTCTTGGAGAATTTTAGGTATAGAATTTAGTAAGCAAGCAACGTGGGACGGTAGCTTCGACGAATACGAAGATATGATTATGTTAATAAGGAAACTTATAATGCTTTCTACAGAATCAAAATTACCCTGTGAAGTAACTGGTGAAACCCGAAGAGCACAACCATCCTCAGGTTGCGGAATTGAAAAATCTTCAATAATTTTTGATGACTTTTTTGTCGTATCCTGTTTGTGAATGGTGACGTAATGGTTTAGGAATATATAATGATTTCTTATAAGAAGTTTTATTAGATGTAGCGGGGTTGGAAGGAAAATTATCCACTGTAGGATTAGTAGAAAGCGAAGAATTTTCAGGGAATTTAGAAATCAAAACATCAGCATATGATTTTGAAGAAACTTGTGGATATTTTTGAGATGCTTCTAGGTATGAGATAGACTTTTGTGCCATTTCAATTTTAATATTATTTTGTCTTGTGTGTTCAGGACATCTAGAATCTGGCTTTGTGGTTACCTGAGCAAAATAAGCAACGAAAAGATCCATTATCTTTGTCGCAAGAAGAAGAGGAGTGATCACCTCCACATTTTGAGCATCTTGGCTTGGAACGACATAAATCTTTAGTATGTCCAAATCTGCAGCACTGAAAGCATTGGATAGTTGGAAGCTTATAAATTTCAACAGGAATGGAAGAATAGCATAAATAAACCCTCGAGGGAAGAATTTGACTGTCAAATGTGATTACGACACTTTCAGAGCTTTCATATCTGACTTTGTCCTCGTTGCGAACTCGGTAATTTAATCTTCTTACTTTTAATACAGGAATGGTATTTGGATACGAAGATAATTCGGAAATAATCTCTAATGGTGACCAATCTTTTGGTACACCTTTTATAACTCCCATACGAGATACGTGAAATGATGGAATAAAGGTTTTATATTTATCATTTACGGATGGATTTTATAAAAATAGATTTGCATCAATAAATTTAGAGAATTCAACCGTTATTCTATTTCTCCCGATACGTTTTAGGCCTCCATTAACTATATTTTGTACATTTAATTTTTTCAAAAAGTGACCAAATGAAATGGCATTTAAAGTTTTACCAGAATTAGGAGAATCTTCTTTTACTTGAACATGAACGATAAAAGGACCTGAATCTGTAGAATTATAAGAACGAAGAGATTGAAATCTTTGTGACTCTATTTTTTATTATCGCTATCAATATGCGTGTTAAGAGATTTAGAAGAAATATAACTATTGGCAGAATTTAATGTTTGTGCATAGCGGAATGCCAGATGATTGTGAAAGAGGGATTTCAGATGATTGTGTACAAGCAATATTGGATGATAAAGACATGGGAGATTCATTAGCACGTGGTCCTGACATATTGCTTTTGATAGAGTTAGAGCCTTCAATTTTAATTTTAGATGATGAAGTATTACCAGTATCGCAGTCCGATTCTGAGAATGAGGAATTGGTGGAAAAAGCAGAAATCCTTCTATTTATATCAACCCGATTAGCATGCTCTTCCTTCTTCCTTTCCTTCGTTTTATGTTTTCTTTTCTTTTTGTTTGAAATAATTTTGAAGTTGTCATCAAAAATTTCTTGCGATAATGACTGCCGTGGTTTTTTAAATGAACCTTCTAAATCATTTTCAATTTCCACATAAGCAGCTGGTGAGGAAATAATGTTAGTGTCAGAATAATTCGGATCCGGTGGCTTAAGCGGAATTGGATTAGACATGGCGACCGAGAGACTAAGGCTACGTTAAACTATTTTGTGATAGTATGAAATTGTCGCTAAATGAGATACAATATGAAAATGCAAATAAATATTATTAATGTATACTAAAATATATAAGGAATGTAATCAGAATATAACAAGAAAACTTAAAATAATTAAAATGACACCAAAAACGCGTAAAACCGTTATTGACGTTCAGTTGACAATCCATCTGTGAAACTATTATTCAAGTGACAATCCGTCGACGGCCAAGTTCCCATCAAAACCTTATCACATTCACTTTGTTACGGCTCTGGGCTCTAGCCCTTCTGAGCCTATCATTTCTTTCGGAATCTTAATTTTTTATTTATTTTTCTTCACAATATGCTGATGCGTCATAAGCGGGCTACATACGACATGATATCGGTGGCGATTTAGGGCGGAGTAGTGGGGATGCCTCCTAGATTGCCTCTAAATCGTGTCGTATGTAGGGCCATCCTAAGTCGTGGCCGATATCGCCTCCTTAATTGGCTGGCAGGAGCAAAAATGCAGCCGATGCTTCCTAGATCGGGGCCCCGCCCCCTCCATACTGCGTGTGTGTATTATATAAGATTTCTTTTGGCAGTCGCTGCCGGCAGCCCTGGCGGAAGGATGTTAACAAAACAGTGATACTGAATGACCTTTTTTACGTAACGAAATTTTTACATTTTAATCATGTGAACGGAGTAGAAGCCTATGGCACTGATATTTTACAAAAAAAAAAATTGAATAAAATAAATAAATGAATTAAAATCTATCGAAATTCAAAAATCATATCCACTTCCCCCCGGACCGCGCAAGCGTTTAAACGTGTGTTTCCGTGCAAAGTTTTTTCAACATTATTTTAAAGTCTAATTTAAATTTGCGAAATAATTCTGTAAAAGTGTTGCTAAGTACCAGGCAACCATAACGCTCGAGTACTAGTTGGTGCTACGCAAGTACGAGACAACGCAACTGAGACAACAGCAGACTGCAAGGTACACTGCGCGTACGTCACCGCCTTCCCACTTACGTAACGTAATCAACTCTGTCAATTGCCCTAACTCATAAGCGGTAGCGAGAGCGGCTATAAACTCCTACTTTCCTGTGGTCTCCTGGTACAATCAACAATGAACAAGTCTATGTCCGAATGGAATTTGTCTAATGAACCTATTGTTACCCCCCAATTTCGTCTTTGGACGTGCCAAAAAAAAAAGGAAGGAACAGGATAGTCCTGCTGATCTGGACCAATCTACCCCAGCTGTAAACTGAGTGATTTTTGTGCTTTTAAGGAAGAAATGCGGGATATGTTTGCGTCCTTGCTTGCTGCACAGCAGCAAGAATTTAATAAAATAAATCCGAGGTTGAAGCAAATTCAAGATACTAATACCAAAATTGAAACGTCTATAGAACGTTTGCACAAAGAGAACACAGAATTAAAAAAGAAATTGAGAACTTGAAACAACAAAAAAAGAAGACACCAAATACATCACTACCCTCGAAGATAAAATTGAGATCTTACAAAAAGGGTTTAGAAAAGCAAACTTTGACATTAAAAATGTTCCTAAAATAGAAAAAGAGACAAAAGATGATCTGACTAAACTGGTCACCTGCTTATCCACCACTGTGGGCGCTAGCATTACAAAATCGGATATCAAGGACATATATAGAGTTCGAGGGAAAAAAGAGAGTGTTGCTAATGCAACTATTGTTGTAGAAATGAATTCTACCATGCTAAAGACTGACATAATTACTAAAAGTAAGGCCTTCAATGGAAGTAACAAAGAAAAACTTCGAGCAAAACACCTGGGATTTGTGAAGAATGAAGAAACCCCTGTTTTCGTGTCCGAGCAACTGACACCCAGAGCTTAACGCCTGTATTTTCTTGCGCGGGATTTAATTAAATGCTATAACACGTAACATTGTAAACAATGCCCGAAAATTCTCACTCACTCCACTCTCCAATACGTTCAAAACCACATGCACGCACTCCAAATCAATCACACAAAACTATCACAGCACATTCCCACCCGTTTACACTCACAACAATCACAATCGACACTCAAGATATTTACAAATTAGCCTACATAAAACAAATTGTACCCTTTGCTGTGAGCGGTCGTTCTTATTTTTACGGCGTGTGACCACTTCCTTTAGAAAAGAAATTCAGTCCAAATGTTTATATATTAATGATGGATAACCTCAGAAACTTAACCGAAATTGACAATATCGCTGTGGCAAAATCTGTCACATGCGGCATAGGGGACCTAAACAAACATATTAACCTTAACAAAAATGATCTTACACTAATTCAACAAAATATCAGAAGCATCTGCTATAACTTCAATAAATTTGAGGTGACACTATCGGATTTTAGCTCAGATACTGACGTTATAATACTTACGGAATAGTCTGTCGGTAATTAGTCACCTTAACATAAATAAACCCGTCCCCTCTTTGAGTACCTACACTCATTATGATACTACCTTTTGTAACCAAAATGATGAAGTGGTCATCTACGCCAAATCTAAGTTAAACACAATTTTTAAAGAACATCACCTTGATAACGCCTCGTGTATACAGCTGAATGTTTGTGGGTGTGCAATACTTGGTATTTACCGATCACCGTCACAAAAGAACGCATCTAATTTTATTGCCTCATTGAATAATTTACTGGAAACGTTAAAATGTAATGGAAATATTATAATTTCTGGCGATTTAAATATAAACTTAATTAGGAAAGATAACGAAACATCTTACGAGTGTAATAATCGGGCCTATTACCTTGACGTGCTCTCATCACATTGTCTATTACACACATACTTCCTACACGAGTAATGGGTTGCCTTGACCACTTTATCTTTAAAATTGATAACACTAAACTGTCTGCTCATATAGCGGTCTTAAACACTTCAACAACTGTTCATACTTCAGTCTTTATGAGCATCGCTAAAGTAAAAAATAGCTACCATTCTCCAACTATCAAAACCTATATTGACTTTGAAGAAGCTGCTGAGAGACTTATAAACAAACATCTATCCAATCTGTTATTTAGTGAAGATCCTAACTTTGTAATTGAACATCTTATTAATAAACTCAAATCATCCCTTGATGAGAGTGTTAGAGTTAAGAGGATCTTGAGTAAACAACGCTTTATTAAACCTTGGATCAGTAACGGTTTACGACGCTGTATAAGGAACAGAAACAGAATGCAACTTAAGTTAAGGTCTGACCCGTATAATGCAATACTCAAAATAACATTTAGTAGGTACCGTAATTATTGTAATAAATTAATTAAAAAACTAAAACACAAATATGAATCTGAACAACTAAAAGCTAATATTAAAAACCCTAAACCCTTATGGCAATCAATCAAAGAAATAGCGCATCTTAACTTATCTAAAACTAGAAGCTGTGAATTACTTAATTCTCGAGGTTCTCCCATAGAGTCAGTAAACTATGCAAATTATTTCTTTGCGAACGTCAGTAAGCGACTTGCTGCTGACATCCAAAGTAGGCCCACAATCGGATGGTAACTTAATAGCTACCCCAAAAACACAACTATCTTCTTTTGTACTTCTGGAGACTGACCCCATGGAAGTCGACTTGGTTATCTCAAACTTGAAGACTGAGTGCTCCCAGCTGGGACGGTATACAAACAAAATTTATAAAAAAGGTTAAACCCCTAGTTGTCCCCATTATTAGTCATATAGCCAACCTCTGCTTCAGAAAAGGGATATTTCCGACCCTGCTTAAAAAATCTATAGTTACAGTCTACAAGGGTGGTGACAAAAAAAGATATAACTAATTATCGACCGATTTCAGTCTTTTCGGCTATTTCTAAAGTTATCGAGAGACTAATAAATTCACGCCTTATTAACTACCTTGAAAAATTTTATATTTTATCCAGTTTCCAATTTGGTTTCAGAAAAACAAAGTCTAGAGAAGACGCCGTTTCAGGCTTAACCTCCTTAGTAACCCAGTATTTAGATCGTGGAAAAAAGTGCCTGACAATCTTCTTAGATTTCAAAAAAGCTTTCGACACGGTGTCGGTCCCCACCCTTGTAAGAATAATGGAAAGTATTGGCATTGGGGGAATGCCACTAAAATTCCTAACTGATTGTCTTAGAAACCGGTCCCAATGCGTAAAAATTAACAATTACAATAGTACTGACACTACAATTGAGTATGGTGTTCCCCAAGGTAGTGTCTTAGGTCCTACATTGTTCTTAATATACCCCAATGGACTAACTAACCTCAAAATTGAGGGAGGGCACGTATTCTCATACGCAGATGACACAGCCGTAGTATTTAATGGTACATCCTGGAAATCTGTTTTTGCGGCTGCCGAGCACGGTCTCCACAGGGTTGCAATGTGGCTTAAATCCGCTCTTCTTACCCTGAACATCGCCAAAACTAACTTTATTTGCTTCGCAATCGATAAGCGTACTTTACCGCCCCCAAATCTGACCTTAAGAATTCACACCTGTAACATTACTTGTAATGGGCAATGTGGGTGCGATGAGATTGAGCGTGTTAAATGTACTAAATACCTTGGAGTAACTAATTGATGCTATAAATAATAGGATCCGTAAACTCACATGAGTCTTTAAAAAGTTAAGACATGTAACTTCTAAAGAACTTTTAAAATTTATATACTTTGCATTGGCCCAATCTGTTATGAGTTATTGCATTCCCATCTGGGGTGGCGCCACCAAAACTTAATTCCTCGAGGCAGAAAGAGCCCAGAGACGCCTACTTAAGACAATGTTTTTTAAGCCATTTAGATTTCCTACCGATGTACTACATATATCTACATCATAAAATATTGTCATGTTAACTTAATTAACTTAACTTCAATGTCTGAGAATAATATTAACCTACCAAGATCCCACGGTCGTATCAAACCTAAGGGTTTATCGCTTGTATCATTCAATATTCGCGGCTTGCGAAATAACCTCCCAGAGCTTAAGCTCTTTCTTCGAAATCGTGAAGTCGATTTCCTCCTCCTACAGGAAACTAATCTTAAAGCTAAGGACACTAGAGGCCTTTCTATTAGAAACTTCTCTCTTCTTCGTAATGACAGACCCGACCGCCGAGGCGGCGGAACGGCCATCTATTACAAGAAGACACTTCATTGCTCGCCCATTTCTACTCCGCAGCTTACCAATATGGAAGCCACGGTATGCAGGCTAGCTATGACTGGACATCAGTCCATCCTCATAGCCTCCTGTTACATCCCTTCAGGAACCTATCCCCTCAAAAAAGATTTTGAAGCCATTTTATCCTTGGGCAATTCAGTCATTATGTTTGGAGATTTTAACTCCAAGCATACTGAATGGACATGCCGCACTACGCCCCCTAGTGGCAAGATACTGCTCGATATCACGCAGTCTCTTGATATCACTGTCCATAGTCCTCTCGGTGTTACTCACTTTCCCGATAACACCGATCACTCACCCGATGTGTTAGATTTTGCGTTACTCCAAGGAGTTTCTCTCAACCTCAGAGCAATCGAGACACTAGACGATCTAGGATCAGACCACCGACCGGTCTCCCTCATTCTTGGCCATCAGCCACCTCCCCCAACACACACAAAAACCTTCACTAACTGGAAGGGATTCAAGGAGTCCCTAGCTAAAGCTCTGGACTCACAGGATTCTACCATCTCCATACCGTCGGACTTAGACAGTCCCGAAAAAATCGACACCGCGGTCGATTCACTCTCCACCCTTATTAAATCCTCCCTTAAGGAGAACGAAAAGGTCGTCCCGGTCGCTAACAATAGTGGGCTTCCCCTACATATTAGCAACCTATTAAAAGCCAAAAAAGCTGCTTTCCGGAGAGCAGCAAAATATCCCACCCCCGAATATAGGCGCGCGGCCAATCGTCTTCAACGAAAACTCCGCTTCCGCCTCTCTGAATTTCAAGATCTCGAAAAGAGTAAGCTCATGGAGAATATCTCTCCATCTCACACAGCGTACTATCAGATGGCTAGAGCCCTCCGCATAGACGCTATCACCCACACTCCCCCTCTCTCCCGTCCCGACGGCACGGTTGCCTTCGAGGACGAGGAAAAGGCTGAGTGCTTTGCGGATAGCATTGCCGCTCAATGCTCCCCTAGTTCTCAACCTGTCGACCCCTCACACGTCCAGGTAGTGGAGGATGAGGTCCGCCGCCGGAACTCACCCCCTACGGCCTCCGAACCTATCTCTGTGTCCAATGATGAGATTTCATCCCTCATCAAAGGACTGAAGCCTAAAAAGGCCCCGGGCGCGGATGGCATATCCAACCAAGCCCTTAAACACTTTCCCGAGCAGGTGTTAACCTTTTTAACTATTATCTTCAACGCCTGCTTCAACCTTAGTTATTTTCCCACTTCGTGGAAAGAGGCAACTGTGATTGGAATTCCCAAGCCAGGCAAGCCTCTCAACCTCCCCTCCAGCCATCGCCCCATTAGCCTCCTCAAGGCAATGGGCAAGCTCTTCGAAAGAGTCATCCAAACACGGATGAGGCGCTATCTGTTTCCCACAGACGGTGACCCTCTCATCATTCCCCACCAATTCGGTTTCCGAGCCAAACATTCATGTCCCCAACAAGTTCACCGCATTGTGGAATATATCCTCAGCGGTTTCTATCCTCGACGTCATAAAACCATCGCGGTCTTCTTCGATATAGCCAAAGCTTTCGATAGAGTCTGGCACACAGGCCTCATCTACAAGCTCTACAAAATAGGTCTCCCCGATCGTCTAGTTCGTCTCGTGGCCTCCTATTTGAAACATCGTACCTTTCGTTTTAGACACGAAGGCACGCTATCTTCACAGCGAACTATCAAGGCTGGTGTCCCTCAGGGCTCAGTACTTGCTCCTCTGCTGTACATCCTGTTCACCAACGACATCCCCATCCCGTCGAAAGGTGTTCAACTCTCCCTCTTCGCAGACGACACTGCCATCTACTGCAAAGGTGTCTCACTACCCTTCATACGGAACAAGATCCAAAAGTCAGTTGATGACCTAGGAGATTGGTTCAAAAAATGGCGCATCGATGTGAACCCGGAGAAGAGCTCCGCCGTTCACTTCGATTATAAACGACGCCGTCTTAAAAACACCCCTCCGATACGTATGCTAGGGACCCCTGTCCCCTGGCATACGACAGCCAAATATTTAGGTGTCACTCTAGACACAGGGCTCACTTTTAGGCCCCACGTCAAACGAGTCACCCGTCACGCACGGTTTTACCTGAGTAGGCTCAACAGCATGTTGGGCAGACACAGTAAAATGTCCCTTCGTAACAAGCGAACCCTTTATAAGGTCTGTATACGACCCGTCATGTCCTACGCGGGCCCCGTCTTTGCCCATGCAAACCCTAACATTTTAAATGAACTCCAAATAGTTCAGAACCTCTTCTGTCGTCGAGCTGCGAACGCACCTTGGTACGTCCGTAATGCCGACCTTCATAGGGACTTAGAGCTCCCAACAATTCAACAATTCCTTAAAAAACTCTCTGAGAACTTCTTCAAGGCCTCAGAGTCGCACCCAAACAATTTAATTCGTGAGGCGGCTTCTTATGCAGCCCCACCCCCCTCTCGCTATCGTGTCCGCAGGCCGAGAAACTCTCTCTCGGACCCGCCAAATAAACTGTCAAACGACCTGAACTGCCTCCTGGCGGCTCAGGCCAGTTCTAATTAAATTAATTATTATTATATTAACTAATACTATTTTGCCTTCGTAGGCACTCCCTCAGCGGCTCTTAGCCGCCTGCGCCCTCTTTTCCCAAAAGAGGGTCGCTCATGATAAGGCACAATAGAGCTTAATCAGCCAGCTGCCTGTCCCCAAAGGCGGTTTTTAGGGGGTATCACTTAGGGTCCCCGGTAGGACAGTGAGTCCCCCATAACCACGATAGACCGGCTATCGTGGTATGCGTAATGCATTTTTCGCCTCCCTACGTACAGGGTAGCCCTTTAATTGCTTCGGGCGCAAAAAAAAAAAAAAAATATTGTCATTAAGAAAACTCTGTATTATCAAGTCTGTCCTTAAATTACATAAGTCCTTGCCGTATGAACACAAAGTTCAAACAGGTAGAAGGAAGCGTAAAGTAGCTCCTATTACTCCATGTAGAACTCTTTTTGCCAGACGTCAGTTTCAAGCTCACTCTGCCTATCTCTACAATAAGCTTCACAACAAATATTCAATATATAACCTTCAACTATATGAATGTAAAAAAACAATAGTTCAGTGGCTCGAGACGTTAGGGTACCATGACGTGGAGGAATTTTTATTTAAATACGAATCGTAGACAATACAAATTTTAATGATTTATCATCACACAGGCAGTCATTCTCAGAAACATGCACACACACTCTCTCTCTCTTTCTCTCCCTCTTACACAAACACACACCCACACTCACATGCACATACTCACACGCACACACACAAACACACACACACACACACACACACACACACACACACACACACACACACACACACACACACACACACACACACACACACACACACACACACACACACACACACACACACACACACACACACACACACACACACACACACACACACACACACACACACACACACACACACACACACACATTACATTTGACATAAAATATAGTGGTTATTAACCGATCCCAAGATTTTTTTATCGCGGTTTTGGCACATTGTAATATCTGAAATTTATCATTCATTTAGTATTCTAGCCCTTGAAATATTGTAAATTCTATAGATTAGTTTAGTTATTAAAAACACTAAAAATAAATATTGTATTCTCGGTCCAATGGAAGAGCAGAGTCACCCAACACAAGCATTACTACATGCTTCCTGGGCGACTCTGGCCACAAAATAATGCTTGTAGACCTAAGTTAAAGAAATAAACAATTTTATTATTATTATTATTTTATCAAATCATATCCACCCTAGCCTGTGACCCTGGACATGGTCAAGAATGCCTACTAAGCTAATTGTTTTATTGCTGTTCGTAAAGTAGGGTGTATGAAGTAAGTAAGGAGAAGATAAAGCCTCTCCTCAACAACTAACTCTTATTCCAACGCTATCAACACAAGACCGCACTCATATCTCTTACGTGCCTTCATCCTCTCATCAACAACTAACTCTTATTCATACACCATCTCCACAAGACCACACTTCGATCTCTTACGTGCCTTCATCCTCTCATCAACAACTAACTCTTATTCCTACACCATCGCCACAAGACCACACTTCGATCTCTTACGTGCCTTCATCCTTTCATCAACAACTAACTATTATTCCTACACCATCTCCACAAGACCACACTTCGATCTCTTACGTGCCTTCATCCTCTCATCAACAAATAACTCTTATTCCTACACCATCTCCACAAGACCACACTTCGATCTCTTCCGTGCCTTCATCCTCTCATCAACAACTAACTCTTATTCCTACACCATCTCCACATCAACAAACAAGCTATATAGAAGGGAGTATGTCCGAAGTTAAAGGTTTCTTTATGTTTTAAAAAAAATATATGCGCTTTTATTTTTCGATAGTTTTAGTCCATAAATAAAGACTACATAAAAAAAATAAAAGTATACATATTATTATACAAAAGTATTTTATTTCTTTGTTTGTTGTGTGTTATACATAACCCGATTTTGACCAAAGCAGAAATGAACAAAAAGAAGAAATAATTAAATAGAATAGGTAGGAGATATTGATGTTTTTATATAAGTGGCGAAATAATTTCTAGAAGGTTGTAAAAACTGTCTTCATCCATCCGGAGAAAATTAATCATGTCTTAGGATTACAGACCATTTAGTACATTTATGTAGCTTAATTTTTGTCTCTTTTTGAGCCATTTTTTCACCTAACAACTCCTCTTTTTCTATTTTCGAATAAATTAACCGAGATGGCTAATGCCAATCCAACACGTTGGTGTTTTAAGAGAGTCGGAGGCATTTTGAAGAACTCTACGCATATGCGTTCCGCTCCAAGTCCAAACGCGTACTGCTAGGCAGGCCCGTGTGTAGGGTCAGCCCCGATAAAAGCCCCGTTAAAATATAGCTTAGAGTCATTACCATGTTCTTACCCAAAATTAAAATTATCAACAATTAAAACATCAAATTATTTGTATGAAGGTCAAGTTAGCGCTAGAGAAACGAGGATTGCAAGACGTTGTTGATAAATAAAATGTTTTGAGAAATTATCAACTACCGTGGTGTGGGGATGTATGAATATCCATATCAGTCCGTGGATATCGTAAGAGGTGGCTATACTTCGTGGAAAGTGTTGTTTTCAAATAACCGTGACCATCGCTCCAGTTACAAAAAAGAAACAGTGAAAAATCATCGTGACTTTGTCACTTTGGATAAGTACTTGGAACATTAGAACGACTTATAAGATGACTTTAAATATGCATTTTAGATTTAGTATTAGGTTTTATTTCAGTAGTCGGTTTTTATATTACCTTCCTCACCGAAGCTACCTATATTGTATGTTATAAAATACCATTTTAATTATTATTATTACGAGCTTGAGGTTCGTGACAATAAAAATTGCCGATGAAATTACCTAAATTAACACTTTAATTTTCTTTACACAAATTAAAACTTAAAACACCAATAATTAATCACACTGATTCACTTTATTCCGCTCCGAAGCTTCGCTTGTCTCGCTAAATTCAATACTTCCCCGATCGCATCTTACAGCGCCTATAAATATAAATTAGCACCGAAATATCCAGAATATTCAAGTAAACACGCGCAAGGTACCGAGAGTTCGAGTTTCAACTTCTAGAAGCTTAATTCTTCGGTTCTAGACTAGATGGCGCTAGTGCCGTCGACTAAGGCGCGTAACACTGCCCCCTCCTAAGCATGCTCGTCCCGAGCATTATCGGCCCCATAATAACGCGCCAGGCGATCCACATGGACGATCTTAGGAGTTCCTTTTGCACCTTTCTGTATCCGGTAGGTTACATTGTTGATCCTGGTCACAATCCGGTACGGGCCGTCCCATTTAGCTTGAAGGTTAGGAGATTTCCCTTTGCTGTAGACGGGATTATGCAACCACACTAGTGAACCTTCGTCGAACCCTTTGTTGTTCATTTTGCGGTCGTACCGAGTTTTCATCTTTTCAGACATTTGCTGGCCCGATTGTATGACGTGCTCATAAATGTCATTCATTTTGTTCCGCAAGTCATTTGCATAATCGGTTATACTACGTGGAGCATCAGGTGGTATCCCGGTGATCAGGTCTGCAGGCAGCCGTAATTCTCTTCCAAAGTTTGCGAAAGCTGGTGTCACTACTGTACTTTCGTGAACAGCGCTTCGATATGACAACAAAAACGGTTGTGTGTGCTTGTCCCAATCTCGTTCCCGATTGTCTACAACTTTTGCTAGGTACCTCTCCAATGTCTGATAAAATCGTTCTACCATTCCATCAGATTGCGGGTGATAAGAAGTCGTTCTTGTTTTATGAGTACCCATAACTCGGCAAGTTTCCTGGTGTCGGCGCACGTCATCGCGCCTCAGCCAATGATGATGAACGCGTGGGAGCGCGGACCGGTTGTAGACTTCGCGGCAGCGCAAGCGCCTCTGTCCCTCACTCAGCGGCGAGACGCGGTAGCAGACGGGCATTTCCTTTTTTTGTAATATACGTACACAAGGTTAAACGTTTAACGGCATTAAACCTAATTTAAATACAGTCCACACATTTTATTTCTAAAGTCCCGATAAGGCCTATTCATATTGGTCCTTCGATCGCGCAAAAAATTTACAAGTTTTTGCCGTAATTAACGTCGACAAGGTCAAGTCACGGTCGCCGAGCGCACTTTGAGTCCGCGGCCACGTACATTGAAGAAGGAAGTCGTTCCCGTAGCAGCCTGCGTAATCATTGAAGACGCTGATGTCATCCTGGGAGTATAAAACCGTATTTGAGTGAGTTCGTTCCAATTAGTTATTTTCCCGCTTTCTTTTCATGCCGAAAAAATCTTTTCTATATCTTTCATTGGTTAAGTACCTGCATTTTTTTTAATAAGTAGGCATCTAGTTAGCTGCAGTGTTTCAAAAACAGCATTATCATTGCAACGCTTGCTTGATTAAATTTAAACGCTTATTCCGTTACAAATATCATAGGTAGATAGCCACGTTGAACAAGTTAGTGTCGATTCGTTGACCTAGATCCCTTTGTTCTCGCACAGCTGTAGTTTTTTTTTCTTAAAGTAATCAACGTTTTCTTTTTTGCTGTGTTCATATAAAAGTAAAATGGCAGATAATTTAAAAACTTTATTGAAGAAGCGCAGTTCGATAAAATCAAAGCTTACAATTTACAGCAATTATTTAAATTTAATTAAAAGTAGCTCTGATATTTCTGAATTACAACGTCTAGACTTAGCGGAGCGTTTTAATAAATTCGAAACCTTACATTCCGAATTTGACGAATTACAGACAAACATTGAAGTACTTGCCGATGATGCCGGGTCTGCGTTAGCTGAGCGTGAGGACTTTGACCGTCAGTTCTTCAATCTGGTGGCCATCACGCGCAGCCTGCTCCGTGCTTCGTCCAATGCTGATGGGTCGGAGGCGGGTTTCAAAGATGCTGACTCAGGTGCACATTGTTGTAATAAGAATAGCTTTGTTCGTTTGCCCAAAATTAATTTACCTCATTTTGATGGAAACTACCAATGCTGGCTCGAATTTCGAGATACATTTACGTCATTGATTCACGATAACTCTAGTATCAATGAAATAAACAAGTTCCACTATTTGCGCGCTTCATTGCTTGGAAACGCAGCCTTAGTTATTAAAAATATTGATTTTAAAGGCGATCGTTATAAAATTGCGTGGGACATGTTATGTGAGCGGTATAACAAAAATCGCCTTCTTGTGAATAAGCATGTGCAAGCTTTATTTGATGTCGATCCTATAGTCAAGGAGTCAAGTATCTCAATCAGAAACCTCGTAGATACAATTAATAAAAATGTAAGGGCACTAACAAAATTAAATCAGCCCACTCAATATTGGGACACATTATTAATATATGTCATGACTAAAAAATTAGATTTGACAACAAGTCGTGACTGGGAAGAGCATAGGAACAATATTATAAAAGATGATCCTACTTTGATGCAATTTTGTTCTTTTTTAAGTAGGAAAGCGGATTGGTTAGAGTCTGTCGAATCAAATATCAATTCTTCTCAGACTAATACTATTGTAGCTTTAAATAATAGTCATACATATAAACATTCTAATTCTAAAGTCACTCAAGTTAATAAAAAATCAGATAATAATTTTAATAAGATAAATAAATGTCCACTTTGTTCCCAGGCTCATACATTATATAAATGTGAATCCTTTAGAAACTTAACTATTGAGGATCGCATAAAAAAGGCAAATGATTACAATGTTTGTCTTAACTGCCTGCGCGTCGGACATTCTGCTAAGCAGTGTAAACTCACACATTGCAAATATTGCAAAACAAAGCACAATACGCTTTTGCATTTAGAATCTAGTGAATCCAAATCATTTCCTAACCCATTGCCTTCTAATATGTCTTCTGCTTTGCCTTCTGCGTCAAACATCGCACTATCAGTCAATTCCTTGCAACTTGCTACTTCTGCGCATGTTTTACTATCCACAGCTATGGTGAACGTGACCAGCGGGTCGGGTAAGAAATACACTGCGCGGCTACTGCTGGACAACGGTAGTACCGCCAACTTTGTTACACAGAGACTATCAGAGAAACTGGGTTTGTTACATCGCGGTACGAGCACCAAGGTAACGGGTATTAATAATCACATATCCACCAGTACACAGTCTTGTCACCTCACAATTGAGTCTTTATGCTGTGCCTTTACTGTAGATATCGAGTGTCATATTTTACCTGAAATTACAAAGGTTCTACCGTCTTCGTTTGTGCACATAAATCACGTCCCTATTCCTTCAGGTCTTACACTAGCAGACCCGAACTTTAATGTTCCGTCGGTCGTAGACATCCTGGTAGGGGCTGAGGTGTTTTGGAATGTCTTAGGCAGCAGAACTATAGATTTAGGGAAACATCTACCTAAATTGTATGAAACTAAATTTGGTTGGCTTGTGTCCGGTAGTATTTCGCACCAACCTAGTTCTGTTTCATCACTCCATTGCCATCATTCCAACGTCACTCCAGACCTAACTCAATTTTGGGAGCTTGACAACGTGTCGTCAAAACATTCACTTTCTCTTGAAGAAAGAGTCTGTGAACAAATATTTGCCCAAACCACCGTCCGTAAAAATGATGGTAGGTTTGTCATGACGATGCCCTTAAAAGAGGACCCTAGCACTTTAGGGCATTCGTATGAAAACGCAAAAAATCGTTTTCTATCCCTGGAGCGGCGATTTAAGCGCAATCCTTCATTTAAAACTAAATATTGTGAATTTATGAGAGAATATGAGCATTTAGGTCATATGACTTTAGATTCTGACTGTACTTCTACTCCTGCAAACTCCGCGACCACATATTTCATTCCACATCATGGAGTTATTCGTAACTCTAGTACCACTACTCAACTACGCGTAGTATTCGATGCATCAGCCTCTACCAGTTCGGGCGTGTCTCTTAATGACATACAGATGGTCGGTCCCGTAGTACAAGATGATCTATTTTCCATTTTAATACGTTTTCTTCAACATAGATACGTGGTCTCAGGTGATATAGAGAAAATGTATAGAGCCATTGAGCTAAGCTAAGTCCAGTCCAACGTCCTTTACAAAAAATTATTTTTCGGTTTGATCCTTCAGAACCTCTTAGAACCTATACATTAAATACGGTCACCTATGGTACCGCTTCTGCTCCTTACTTAGCCACGAAATGCCTAATAGGTCTGGCTGATAACATTGGGGATAGTCAGGTCCAGCGGGCCATACGACGTGACTTCTACGTGGATGACTTTTTGAGCGGGGGAAACACCATAGCTGAGACTGTAGCAATCGCAAAACGGGTACAATCGGTTCTATCTTCTGCTAAATTTAACTTACGCAAATGGCGATCAAACCATCCTCAAATTCTAAATCAAATTATAAACAGTAACGATTCGTACAATACTCATACGTTGCATTTTTATGAACAGGGCTCAAATTCATCTCAATCTAAAACTTTAGGTCTTAATTGGGCCTGCGATTCTGATTCCCTTACTTATACTATTAACATAAAGTCAACCACTAAAGTCACTAAACGTCACGTTCTCTCAGTTATCAGTCAGATCTTCGACCCATTAGGCCTCGTAGGTCCATGCGTTGTCGAAGCGAAAATAGTCATGCAGCGTTTATGGCTACACAAATATGACTGGGACGACGAAGTATCGCTCGAGGTCAGAAACCTTTGGTCGACATTCCAAAATACAATAACATCTTTAAATAATTTAAAGATTCCTCGTTGGGTTTTGCGTGAAGACTCGAGTATGCATGAAGTACACGTATTCACCGATGCGTCCGAAAAGGCTTATGGTGCATGTGTGTACATTCGGTCATGCAGTAACAGTAAATCTATTGGCGTAAAACTTCTCGTTTCTAAAAATCGTATAGCGCCCATCAAGCCGTCAACAATACCAAGGCTTGAACTGTGTGGAGCTTTGTTAGGTGCCAGGCTGTGTACTAAAGTTCAGGACGCGCTAACTTTACCCATTCACCGATGTAGATTCTGGTGTGACTCAACCATAGTCTTGGGTTGGCTCTCTACTCCAGCCAACCAATTAAAACCTTTTGTGAGAAATAGAGTCAACGAGATACAGGAGAGCACTAGTGGTCATACCTGGAGCTACGTACCGTCGAAGGACAACCCGGCGGATCTTGTTTCCCGTGGTCTTAAGGCTGACGTTATCAAGGATACACCTCTCTGGTGGTCCGGACCCTCTTTTCTTTTGCGTAATGAAAGTGAGTGGCCTAAAATGCCAAACACAGAGAAACATGATTTGCCGGAAGTAGTAACTCATTTCACATGTAGTGATAGCGACCATCATGTTGTTAGTAATCATTCACATTCAACCATATATTCATCTATCATTCATCGTTTATTAGAAAAATATTCTAGTCTTCCAAAAATTCAAAGGGTGTTTGCATATGTACAAAGGTTTATATATAATCTAAAAAATAAAGATAAATTGTGTGGCGATCTTTCCGTAACAGAACTCCAAGATTCGTATAATGTAATAATACATTATTCACAACTAGAAATGTTTTCTGAAGAATTTCATCCTTTAAAATCTAAACACAAATTGCAACGCAATAGTAGACTGCTTTCTTTAACTCCGTTCATTGACGTACATAACCTCATCCGCGTGGGCGGGAGGCTCGATAACTCCCCCTACGATTTCAGTGTAAAACATCCCATAATAATATGTAGTAAGCACATACTTACTAAGCTTATATTTCAAATGAAACATTTAGCTCTACTACATGCCGGTCCTCAATTACTATTGTCACATATAAGGCAGACTTATTGGCCTATAGGTGGTAGAAACCTTTCTAAGAATGTCGTGAATAAATGCCTTAAGTGTTTCAGACATAAGGCTCAAAGCGTTCAGCCTATAATGGGTCAACTACCTCAGTCAAGAACTCATCTTGAATTTCCATTTTTAAATTGTTATGTTGACTACGCTGGGCCAGTATTGGTAGCCGATCGTAGAGGTCGCGGCAGCAAACTTACAAAATGTTATATGTGCATTTTTGTTTGCTCCGCAGTGAAAGCCGTACATTTGGAGCTCGTCACCGACCTCACCTCTGAGGCTTACATGGCCGCTCTAAATTGTTTCGTGGCGCGTCGAGGCAAGCCTCAAAGCATTACGTCCGATAACGGGACAAATTTCGTAGGCACATCAAATGAAATGCATAGGTTCTTGCAGTCATCGAGTGTTGCGTCTGAAATAGCACAACAGGGCATCGAATTTATTTTCACGCCTGCTTACAGCCCACATTTTAATTCACTAGCTGAGGCTGCTGTTAAATCTTGCAAGCATCATTTAAAAAGACTCTTAAAGCTTACCCATTTTACCTTTGAGGAGATGGCTACTTGTCTTACGCACATAGAGGCGGTCTTGAATTCGCGCCCTCTTACTCCTCTCTCTTCAGACCCTAACGATTTTTCGGCACTTACTCCCGCTCATTTCCTGATTGGACGACCACTCTTATCTGTACCACATTCCCAGGTGACTGATGCCAACATCACGCGACTGGATCGCTGGAGGAGAACACAGTACATCAGACAGCATTTCTGGAGCCGCTTTCATAATGAATACATCTCTCTGCTGCAGGCCAAATCCAAGTGGTTTCATTCCAAAGGTGAAGTGAAGCCGGGGTCTTTAGTTCTTATCAAGGACAAAACAACACCACCGCTGCTCTGGTCCCTGGGCCGGGTCATGACGACCTATCCCGGCGTAGACGGAATCACGCGAGTGGCTGAGTTGAAGACGAAGCGAGGTATCATTCGTCGTGCTGTCAACTGCATCTGCCCTCTACCAATTGAAGATTGAAGACGTCTCTTCAACCCGGGGAATATGTCGGCGCACGTCATCGCGCCTCGGCCAATGATGATGAACGCGTGGGAGCGCGGACCGGTTGTAGACTTCGCGGCAGCGCAAGCGCCTCTGTCCCTCACTCAGCGGCGAGACGCGGTAGCAGACGGGCATTTCCTTTTTTTGTAATATACGTACACAAGGTTAAACGTTTAACGGCATTAAACCTAATTTTAATACAGTCCACTCATTTTATTTCTAAAGTCCCGATAAGGCCTATTCACCTGGAATATTTGAGATTCAAAATTCCTTCCTTGATCGCTGTGAATCTCTAAAGGTACTCCAAAACGACAGAAAACTTCATGAACTAGTTTATCTGCAACTGTTGAAGCTTCTTGATTTGGAATGGCGAAGACTTCTGGCCACTTAGTGAAGTAATCCATCACAACCATGAAATACTTGTTACCGCTTTCACTCTCCGGAAACGGCCCCGCCACGTCAATGGCTATTCTCTCCCATGGTGCACCAACATTGTACAACTTCAATGCACCTCTACTACGAGTCTGAAGTCCCTTTACAGCCGCACAACTTGTACATTTGCGACACCAGTCCTCGACATCGTTTCGACAGTGGACCCAGTAAAACCGTTGTCGGATCTTCAGTAGAGTTCGTTTAACTCCCAGATGGCTTCCTGAATATGGTACAGTTGTAGAACATCCGGTACTTTAGCTTTAGGGACAACCATTTGTAAATAACAGCTGTCTCCCCGAACAAATTCCCATTTACAACACAGAACTCCATCCTGAAGCAGCAGTTATATTAGAAGTATAGTTGTAGCACGAATGGGTCGGCTCGACCGGGGAAGGACCACGCTCTCACAGAATACCAGCGTGAAATAGTAGCTTAATGCTCCTGTATTTCGTATGGTGAGTGTAGAGAACCGGAGACCCTTTTTACTGGATACGAGGCATTCCATCTTAGTCCTCACAGGTGACAACGCATCTGCATTTTGTTTCGTAATCGAGGATAGATGTGGATGTCTATGGGCCACAGCAAACACTTACCATCAGGTGGACTGTGTGCTCGTTTGTAACCCTATCCTACAAAAAAAAGCAAGCTGTCCCACTGGGCCCAATAGCTTTTAGTGGTCGAACTCATCGCTGAGACGTCTCTCCACTTGGGCTTGGGAGCACTGGCCTTCATCCATTCCAGGATCGGCTTGATGTCCGAATCTTCCTGCTGTGCACGTTGTAAGCTGTCCTTCCACTCGTTGCTGAGGTGGTCTGCCCTGAGCATCCTCACGGATACCACTTCCTTACTCTCTTGCCTAGTACAATGTTTGCAATCTTCAGGACAAGGTCTTCTTGACAATGCATCTGCGTTGCCATGAGATTTCCCGCTGCGATGTTCGATCTCAAAGTCGTATTCCTGCAGTAGTTCAATCCACCTTGCAACTTGTCCTTCTGGATTTTTAAACTGCAATAGCCATTTTTGTGCAGCATGGTCAGTTCGTAAGTGAAATTTTCGCCCCAGAAGATATTTGCTAAAATGCTGCAACGACTTTACCAGCTAGCAATTCGCGTCTTATGACACAATAGTTCCTTTCAGGTTTTGACAACGACTTGCTGAAGTACTTGCGTCTGTGTCAACTATAAATTCTTTGCTTGCATCAGGGTATCCCAAAATAGGTGTTTTGCACAGACGGTCCTTGAGCTCCTGGAATGCGATATTGCAACTTTCATCCCAGCAGAAATGTCGCTTCTCCTCGGTTAGCTTATGCAGAGGTTTGGCTATATCTGCAAAGTTCTTCACAAATCGCCGGTAATAGGAGCACAAACCCAAAAATGCTCTAACCTGCGTCTTGTCTTTTGGAACCGGCCAATCCTTTACAGCTGCGATTTTCTCTGGATCCGTGTGGATACCTTCTTCCGACACTACATACCCCAAAAAGTTGACTTGCCGTTTGAATAGTGAACATTTCCTCGGACTCAACTTGAGTTTGGCACTCTGAATCTTCATGAGCACGCGTTCCAGGTTTTGAAGGTGTTCCTCAAACGTACGGCCCACGATGATGATGTCATCCAAGTAGACCAGACAGGCATCGCCAATTAGCCCGGTAAGTACAAGTTCCATCAGCCTTTCAAACGTTGCTGGAGCATTGCGCAACCCAAAAGGCATTACTTTAAATTGCCACAGACACTTTCCCGTCGAGAATGCAGTTTTCTCCTTGTCCTTAGGGTCAATTTCAACTTGCCAGTAGCCACTTTTTAGATCCAGCGTGCTAAACCACTTTACTCCTGTAAGCATGTCCAGCGTGTCGTCAATTCTTGGCAAGGGATAGCTGTCCTTCTTAGTAACGTCGTTCAGACGGCGGTAGTCATCACAAAACCGCATGCTGCCATCCTTCTTCTTTACCAGTACCACGGGTGAACACCATCGACTAGATAAAGGTTCAATAACACCATCCTTCACCATTCCCTCAATCATGGTTTCCACTTCCTTTTCACGTGCTACCGGCAATCTTCTTGGCCGCTGACGGATAGGCAATTCTTCACCAGTGTTTATTTTGTGTTGAACTAAGCCAGTCTTTCCTATGTCAGCATCGTTTGATGAGAATACATCGGCATACTTGAGTAACAACTTCTTCGCTTTGACCATTTCATTCGGGGAAAGAACGCTGCGACAGTCTTCTAAAAGTGTGCTCACTCTCGTTTGTGCATCCTTGCTGGGGGTCCCAGTCGATAGATATTGGCACCGACATAACCAATCCACTTCCTCACAAGTAGCAACCAGTGTGCCTTTTTCTATAATCTGTTCCTGGCCACAAAGGTTCAGCACACGTATATATCACATTTCAAGACACCTTGCTTAACGTCAATCGCACAACAATTCTTCCTCATGAAGTCTAGGCCCAGGATGCAGTCGTCCATTATATCAGCCACGATGACATTATGCAGGTAGATCATGTTGCCTAGCTTCAACTCCATCTCTTTCTCTCCACGGACGGGTATACGCTGACCGGTGGCTGTTACCAAATTAATGCGTTCTCGGTTGTATGCGGAGTCCCCAAGGAACTGACTTATAAGTTGGGAACTAACAACCGTACGAGAGGCTCCAGTGTCTATGGTCAGTTTACACGGCATTCCGTTGACCTCGCCCTTGATGATTAGACTGTTCCCATCGTGGGTTTGTGAGATCGAGATCCTTGGGGCTCTTTTAACATCAGCCAGCACCCGCCCCGCAGTTCTGGCTTTTACTCGTTTCCCTGCTGCTGCTGGGCGGTGCTGTTGGCCGCACTACCCTCCTGATATCGTTCACCTTCCCTTTCTGCGGTTCGCTTAGGGCAGCTGGATCGAAGATGGCCCCTTTCCCCACAGCCATAGCACCTAGGGCTGTATCCTTTATTGCGGTCGCGAACTGTAGCTGCTGCAACCTCCCTGACGCGATGGGAACGATGATCCTGCCGCACGGCTTCCACCTCCAGTGCATGGGCCAAGGCGTCCTTAAGCGTCTCGTGGTGCCCGAGCCTCACAGCAGCTCTGACTTCCAGGTCGCGGATGCCGTCGATGAATGTCTGCACCAGATTCCCTTCAATGAGCGCAGGTACAGACCGGTATGCTTTTCACACCAGCTTCTCCACCTCTAGAGCCCACTGCTGCAGGTTTTCGTTGATGCACTGCACGCGATCTTTAGGCTGCGCACGAAAGACGTGTTCCAGGTGAGCGTCGCCATATCTCGCCTCCAATGCCTCAAGGAGTTGCTCGTAAGTCACTTCCTCACCGAGAGCTTCCAGAACTGTTAAGGCCTGGTCGCGCAGGCCTAGTGTGAGAGCAGTCATGGCCTGACTTTTATTCCAGCCGTTCGCCTTCATAACAGCCTCGAACTGGATTTTGTAGGCTGACCAGGAAGAGGTACCATCGAACGGTGGCACCTTGAACCCACGTAGCGAGGGTGTTGTAGCTACTACGGGAGCTGTAGCTCCATCTCCAAGTTTGAGTTCGTCCAGTGATTTCTTCATGGCAGTCATTACGTTGTCAACCCGATTGTTTACTTGGTCGATTTGGGTTTCAGCTTTCTCGATTCAGTTTTCAGCTTTCGCGATTTGGGTTTCAGCTTCCGACAGGTGGTTGTCATGCTGAGCAACCCTATCCTTCACCTCCTTTATCTCCTTCCCGAAGGTGGCGTGAAGGTCCTTCAGAGAAGCATCTGCTCTTCCAACCGACGGGCCTGTTCCTCCTGTCCGCCCCGCAGCTGCTCTTCCAATCGGCGTGCCTGTTCCGCCTGCTGGCGAGCCTGTTCCTCCTGTCGGTGAGCCTGTTCCGCCTGTTGCTCTTTCAACCAACAGGCCTGTTCCTCTTTCCGCCCCGCAGCTGATCTTCCAAACGACGGACCTGTTCTTCTTGTCCACCCCGCAGGTGGTCTTCCAAACGACTGACCTGTTCCTCCTGTCGGCGAGCCTGCTCCTGCAGCATCACCATCAGAACACCTAAGTCAGGTGCTGCAGATGAAGGAGCCACTGACGGGCCTGCAGCCGGCGGCTGGCCCTCCGACGTCTACGGCGTTGCACCACCAAATCTTCTTTGGTCCGTCTCCTGCTGGCGTTGACTTCGGGTAGGGACACCCTCCGTTTCCTACTTAGGTAAAATCGGCATGATTTTATCCCACTTCTGACACCAATTGTTACGAGCTTGAGGTTCGTGACAATAAAAATTGCCGATAAAATTACTTAAATTAACACTTTAATTTTCTTTACACAAATTAAAACTTAAAACACCTATAATTAATCACACAGATTCCCTTTATTCCGCTCCGAAGCTTCGCTTGTCTCGCTAAATTCAATACTTCCCCGATCGCATCTTGCAGCGCCTATAAATACAAATTAGCACCTAAATATCCAGAATATTCAAGTAAACACGCGCAAGGTACCAAGAGTTCAAGTTTCAACTTCTAGAAGCTTAGTTCTTCGGTTTGAGACTAGATGGCGCTAGTGCCGTCGACTAAGGCGCGTAACATTATTATTGAAATAAACAAATTTCACCTGTCCTAGCCGATCAGACGGTGTACCATTCCAGTAGACCGTACCGCACCCTATTACAGAGTAACAAGGTACGTGGAAGTTAGAGGAATATCTAATATTATATTATATATAGATTCGTACAACGTACTCGTTTGAGAACACACCTGTAATACTTTGCTCCGTAATTTTTAGTGAATACTCATAATCAAAGTGCTTATTTAACGTCAAACTTACTACTAATTTGAAGAAGACAAACGAACAAAGATTGTAGTGAAAATTAATACCCGAAACTTTTTCGGTCCATATGGTTAAAAGCAAAAATATTTCTAAGTATTTATATCGGCTGGAACGGCACTGACCGAGGACAACCCGTACACCGACTGCATCGGCCGTGAGGTGAGTCACTACGCCCTCACTGTTTATCGCACTTCGACTCGCTCAAACTATATAAGCCTACCGTACTTATCTAAAATTTATTTTGTCTCTTGACTGGCGGCCTGCGTTTAAAATGTCTACGACTTGCAGCGGTTGTAACAACAAAATTCGCAATCTTGGCTTCATGAAATGTTCCAAGTGTAATAAACTATATGATTTAATGTGTCTTAATATTACGGAGGAACACTTTAACACTCTTTCGCAAAAGTATAGAAATGAATGGATTTGCCCGTCATGTGTTTGCTCCCTACCAAAAAAAAGTAACCTGTTAACGCCAGTACGTTCCCCAGCGGCTTCCCTGAATGACGAATATACAATGAGCCTCAATGTCAACACCACAAGAGGGAATAAACAAAAATTGAAAAGCTCTGAGCTGCTTTCAAACGAAGACGTCGACTTAACTACATTAATTTCGGAAATACGCGACTTCAGGGACGAAGTTAAAGACATAGTACGCCAAGAACTGAAATTGCAAACATCTGCCATTACCAATTGCTTTGAAGTGAGGCTAGGTGAATTATCGAAGGCACTTGAGTCCAAAGACTTGGAAATCAGTTCATTAAAATCATTAGTTAATGAGTTACAGCAACAAATCGCCGTCCAAGACCAACACTCGATGCGAAATGAACTGGAGATTATTGGTATGCCTGAAGAAAACAACGAAAATCTCACCCATATCGTTCTCGCTACTTGTCAAAAGCTCGGAGTACAATTATCCGAAAATGAACTGGATGAAGTGGTACGTGTAGGCCCTAAACGTTCCTCAGGCTCAAAATCATCGATGCCCAACTACAAACACCCGCGCCCAATCATAGTCAAACTACTGCGACGTAAAAAGAGGGATGAGCTTATAACGGCAGCCAGGGCCAGGCGAGGCTTGTCATCTGAGAACATTGTAAATAGCTCACCACAGAATATATATATTAATGAACGGCTCACCAAGTCTAATCGCTATTTATTTCGAAACTCAAGACTGCGAGCAAAGAACCTGGGCTTCCAATACTGTTGGGTACGCAACGGAGGGATCTATATCAAACAAGCAGAGAACAAACCAGCTATCCGTATTCTTTCCTACGAAGACCTGGATACCAAAATTGGCCCCGAAAGAGCAAGCGAACTCTCCCAAAAGTGATATTTTATTTTTATTTTTATTTTTTGCTAAATTTATCGTAATCATACACAATAGACTTATTACAATTTCTATTACTAGAACATGCATACACACTTTCACCATTGAGTTATATGTACTAGTACATAGTACATATAACTCAATGTCTTTCACACACAAAACGCACCGCACCAACATCACACTACACAATCATCAGTCCCGATTGTTCTGGCTCTCAATTAATGACTACTGTCCAAAATCACTCTTGCAGTTAGTAGAATTATTTGTTATTATTAAGCGAAAGAATGTGTGACTTTCATGTTGATATAGACGAAACTTTGACAGTAAAGTGTCATTCCATTGAGAGCCTAGAGCAATGTCGTAATTTATTACCCGTTGGTGTCGACTTTAAAGTTTTAAATGTCAATATTAGGAGCCTCCAACGCAATTTTGACGGTTTTTTGATTTCGTTAGCCCGACTTAATGTTGATCCAGATGTGGTTATACTAACGGAGTGTTGGCTTGGTGTAAACCCCACGATTCCACAAATTCCAGGATATATTTCCTTTTACACAAAAAATAACCTAAATAAAAGTGGAGGTGTCACCGCATACGTTAAAGATTCATGGAGTGTAATATCTTCAGAACCGTTAAGTGACCAGTGCGATTGCCTAAAATTAAATTTAAATAATAAAATTACTATTCTAGGGATATATAGGTCTCCCTCTATTAATAATGTGAAAAACTTTATAGCCTTCATCGATAAATCATTATCGGAAATTAACAACAAGCATGCCGTGGTGTTGACAGGTGACTTAAATATAAATATAAACGGAGACCCACTTGATGATCAGTGCTCCGAGTATCTATGCTTGTTAGCAAGTCATCAACTGCTCTCTGCTATCTCGGAGCCGACCAGGGGCTCGGCCTGCCTGGACCACATCTTCGTTAGGGGTACAGATTCTGCTGTTGGTATAGTGTGCCATGCAGATCTTACTGATCATGACATTTGTTTACTTGGTACTACCATCAACCAGGCGAATCACCCATCTCGAATCCACGGTAAGGTCAAAATGGATTTTAATCGGATTGTTGACAAGCTTGAGTCGACTGACTGGTCATTGATAATGAATATGGAAGATGCTAACGAGGCAGCTGATAATTTTAACTCAATCTTAGAAAAGGCAATAAACGAAAACACAAGTTATGTGGTGCCCAAACGGTCAGATCGAGTTATAAAGCCATGGATAACTCCAGGCTTAATGAGATGTCAAAAACACCGTGACAATCTGCATCTCGAAGCCAGGAGAAACCCTAATAATACATTTATCCAAATCACTTATAAACGATACAGAAACTTCCTTTACGCGCTTCAACGAAAATTAAAGACCGAATACGAGAATAATCAAATTCAGCAAAATAAAGATAACCCAAAAAAGTTGTGGAAAACGCTCAAAAATATATGTAATCTCACACGTAACACTACTGAGGCTACTGAATTGTTGTCCGTAGACAAAGACCCTGATTCCTCTCTAAACGCTTGTAACGAGTACTTCACTAGAGTTGGCAGAGAACTGGCTGATGACACGCTCAGAAGATTAAACACCCAAGAAGACCTGTTAGCTGCAGAATACAAACCAAGAGTGCTTTGCAAGGACTCCCTCTTTCTGCAGCCAACGGATCCTTATGAAGTTGGTACGCTTATTGACCAGCTAAAAAACGATACTGCACCGGGTATAGACAGCTGCACCCCAAGGTTGATTAAACAGATAAAACACATAGTTCTGCATCCACTTACCCACATATTTAATCTTAGCTTGTTATGTGGCGTTTTTCCTAATTGTTGGAAATTAGCAGTTGTTACTCCAATACACAAAGATGGGGATAAAAACTGTCCTAGTAATTACAGGCCCATATCTTTGCTAAGTATATTTTCCAAGTTATTGGAAAAAATTGTAAGCAAACGTCTCACCAACTTTATAGAAAATAATAATCTGCTCTCTGTAAATCAATTTGGCTTCAGGAGGGGTAAGTCCACGGAGGATGCGGTAGTTCTACTGACAGATGCTGTGTTTAGACATTTGGACAATAAACGCAGCTGTTTAGGTATCTTCCTAGATCTTGCTAGGGCCTTCGACACCGTCTCGGTCCCTATTCTGCTGCGGAAGCTTGAAACAAAAGGAATTAGAGGAGTGGCGTTGGCTTGGTTTCGTAGCTATCTCTTAAATCGGCGTCAATGCATAAGAGTGGGCTCACATACAAGTAAGCAATTAAAAATCAGTATTGGAGTTCCTCAAGGAAGTATTCTTGGTCCAATCCTTTTCTGCATTTACATTAATGACATCCTAGAATTACCCATACAAAGAGCAGACGTCATATGCTATGCGGATGATACAGCCATTATATTTAATGATTTAAGTTGGGACAGCGTACTCGAGACGGCTCAAAAAGGCATGGTAGTGTTGAATAAATGGTTAAGTTCCAATTTACTAACTCTAAACTATAAAAAAACTAAGTTCATAGCCTTTCACAAAACTCTCGCATCAAAACCACTTTCGCTGGTAAACTTAGTAATTCACACTTGCGTATCTGAAGTACCCCCTTGCGGATGTAATACAATCAGCAACACAGATAACATCAGGTATCTAGGAGTGATCATTGATGATAAGCTATCATTTAAAAACCATCTAAGCCGCTTGTCGGGTAGTGTTAGGAAAACCATTTACATAATGAAAGCTTTACGACGTTGCGCTACTAAAGAAACAATGAAAATGGTTTACAAAGCACTAACCCAATCCCTACTATTTTACTGCACGCTGGCTTGGGGTGGAGCTATCAAATCAAAAATGCTTGAAGTCGAGAGGGCCCAGCGAGCAGTACTAAAAGTAATGCTGTCTAAAAACTTTAGATTTCCTACTGACGAACTGTACAAGGAATGTAAGGTACTACGGGTTCACCAAATCTACATTTTAAAGGCAGTAATGCTAACCCACAGAAAAATTATAAATTCCCCGAATTATCTTAGCCTGTGCCAACGTCGGATCTTTCGAGTGCCGATTCCCAATTCACACAGTAGCTTTTTCAAACGCCACTCACCATTTCTTCTGCCTAGCATTTACAATAAATTCTGCTGTCTCTTCCCAGATTTGAGGTCTTTGACCACAAGTAAAGTCAAACACAAAATAACAACCTGGCTGCTACATGCTTCTTATCAGGAAACGGAAAATTTACTTTCCTTTCGTAGTTGACCCTATACATGCACACGCGTAGACTAACACTCACTCACACACACGCGCAAGCACGATCCCCCCCCCACACACAAACACACTCACACAGACACACACACCACTCACTCACACGCACGCACACACACACGTTCGCCCGCACACAAGCACTCCTAGAGTAAATTAGAGAAAAAAGATTTATTTTTCGCTTTATTTTAATTTAATCGGAGTTCTATGTATTTATCGGTGTAAACGGTGTCAGTCAATGTTCCTGGTTCCTGCGATACAAGCCTAGAGCTTAGTGCAGAAACCAGTGTATTGCTTAATTATGTAATGTTTTTTGGTTAAATAAATACATTTTCTATTTCTATTTCTATTATTTAAAAAAAATTGTATTGATGTCAAACGCCCAAAGCGGCAAATTCAACAGTAGAAACGGGACACATGCAAATATGCCGATATAAAAGTAACCATAAATTGAAATACTATAATAATAAAATAAAAATATACAATATAATATCGTAATATATACACTCATTGGATGTCTCTAACAAATAAATAAAAAATCAATCATAGGTATATACTTTATTATGTTATCTTTGACGAATGCTATTTTTAATGAAAACAACTTTGTCATAATGTTCACGATATATCGGAATTATAACACAAAACGTTCTTATAGTAATAGTGGTAGTGCCAGAGAGAGAGTAATAGAGGTAATAATAGTGGTAGAGCCACGCGGCAGTTTTGCTGTTGCACCCATGAGCCGGCCTAAACCGGAGTGGTATCACGACCTCACAGAATGCCGGCGTGAAGTGGAAGCTCAGTTTCCGCGTTTCGTCTGGTGAATGCAGATGTCCGGAGGCAAAATTCCCCCCTTAACAAGGTAGCGGAATTAAGTGAAGATCTACACCAGGACAGCACCCATGGAGAATCCCTCGCTGAGCATCCACGACCAACTTACTAGGGCTGCCCCACGTATTCGGGGGGGGGGTCAGCAAAATTCCGCTCAAGACAATAACTGCTCGGGGCAAACTGAGCAGCAAGACCAAGGCGACCCCTGCCACGCTATCCGTGAATTTCTGCAAAATCAGGAGGCTTCATTCTAACCTAAACGCCGTCCACTACCATCTCCAGACAGGGAGGCCGGCTCTGTTCTTTCTGACCGAGACGCAGGTGTCCTCTACGGCTGATGCTTCGTATATCTCCTACTCGGGTACAAACTGGAACACTTCTTTGTGCATCGGGCTCGAGTTTGCGTATACGTCAGAGAGGCCATCTGTTCTCGAAGCCTCGGCAGTCTTGAATGTTTGGACCTGTCCATCCTTTGGCTACGCGTAGACAGTGATGACTATCCGCGCGTCTAGGGGTGCCTCTATAGGTCCCATAGCAGTACTGCCGAAACAGATCGACTCTTCGACCACGTCCAAATGGCTAAAGATTCGTTTCTACAGCAGATCCCCCCCCCCCGCAGAGATCGTGATCCTCAGTGATTTTAACGCCCACCACGACGAATGACTTGGTTCACATGGTTTACGTTTAACCGATCATGCGGAGAGATCTGTTCATGATTTTGCCTTGGCATATGGTCTGACACAACTGGTTACCTCGCCTACGCGGATTCCAGATGTAGAGGATCATGCACCTTCTCTGTTGGACCTTCTGCTGACCTCTCATCCGGATATCAGATTTCCGTCGATGCCTCTTTAGGCTCCTCGGGCCATTGCCTTGTCCGGAGTATGGTGCCAGTCACGCTGAAATTGCGGTCGCGTTCTGCAGGCTGCCGCCGTGTTTGGCACTATAGGGCAGCTGATTGGGATAGGATGCGGTCTTTCATTGCATCCTACCCTTGGGGGCGGGTTTGCTTCTCACAGGACGATACCAACGTTGCTGATGATTCTGTCGCTGATGTGGTGTTTTAGGGTATGGAACTTTTTATTCCTACCTCAGTGATGCCCATCAGAGGCAAATCTCAGCCATGGTTTGGTCGCTCCTGTAAAATAGCATCGTGTTATAAGTAGGAGTGCTACGAGGAATGGGCTGACGCATCAACGTCCCGGGATGTAAAAACCAGCGCTCTAAAATAGAAGTATAAATCCGCTTCCAGGACCTTCAAAATAGTCATTGCCAAGGCAAAGTCAGAGCACATAGGCAGAATTGGCGAGAAACTAGTTCGGCTTCCATCTGGAACCCGTGCATTCTGCTCTCTCGCCAAGGCTGTCCAAGCGAATTTCTGTCAGCCATCTCTTCCATCTCTGCACAGGAAAGCCGATCTGCCAGGCTCTTCCTTTGCGTCCAACTCGACTCTTTATGACGGGGGGAGTATGCTGCCGACAATTCCGCGGTGTGAGTGCTCCGTGCTGCAGGTGCGGTTCACACAGCGCTTGGTTCGCAAGGCACTCCTCTCCCTTGACATCCACAAGTCGAGTGGGCCTGACGAAATCCCCCCATTTGTGCTGAGGATGCGTCTTTTCCAGTACTACTACTCTCTAAGCGTAGTCCCAAAATCATGGAAGACGGCTTTCGTCCTCCGGATCCCTAAAAATGGCCACCACTCAGACCCGTCCAACTACAGGCCCATCGCCATCACTTCCTTGATCTCCAAAACAATGGAGTCCATTGTGAACTGCCAGCTCATGATGTACCTAGAGGATCACCAGCTTATTAGTGATCGCCAATACGGTTTTCGTCATGGTCGATAAGCTGGTGATCTTCTTGTCTACCTGACTCATAGATGGGCAGCGACAGTAGAGTCCAAGGGGAAGGCATTGGCCGTTAGTTTGGATATTGCGAAGGCCTTCGATCGGGTTTGGCACACAGCGCTTCTTTCGAAGTTTCTTTCCTATGGGCTTCCCGAGAAATTGTGCAATTGAATCACCAGCTTTCTTGAAGATCGGAGCATCAAGGTCGTTCTAGATGGTACAAGCTCCGATTACAAGCCTATTTATGCTGATGTTCCACAAGGCTGCGTGCTATCACCAACGCTGTTTCTTCTGCATATCAATGATATGTTGCAAACCGGCAACATTAATTGCTATGCAGGTATTTGTGAAGCTCTGTACACCGGCCGTGCCAATATTTCTCGGGGAAACGTCTGCGAGTTCCGGTATAAACTTGTGTCTGAAGTCTACCAAAGATGAAAATTTATTCCGATAAAAGGAACCCCTTTATCGTATCTCGTCAGTTTCAAGGCACACCCCTTGTTGCCTCAGCTAGTATCGGAATCCTCGGCGTTGACTTATGACGTGCAGTTTCGTGGTCAATTGGAAGAGAAGGCCAAATTGGCCTCTAAAAAGCTTGGCGTGCTCAGCAGAGCGGGACAGTATTTCATGCCGGCACACCGCCTGCAACTTTACAAGGCGCAGGTTCGGTCACACATGGAATACCGTTCCCATCTCTGGGCTGGGGCTCCGCAGTAGCAGAGCGGCTCGAATCGTCGACGACCGAGTACTTTCCGATCGGCTCGATTCACTGGCGCTGCGAAGAGATGTTGCATCTCTTTGTGTATTTTATCGCATCTATCACGGGGAGTGCTCTGGGGAATTGTTCGGATTAATCCCAGTCGCCAAATTTCATGAACGCACTACGCGACAAACCTCCCGATACCATCCACACCATCTGGATGCTTGGCGGTCCACCACTGTACGTTTCACAAGGAGTTTTCTACCGCGTACGACCTGTCTGTGGAATAGTTTACCACTCGCGATTTTTCCGGACCGATACGACCTAGGGACCTTCAAGAAAAGAGCTTACCTACTCCTTTCTAAAGGGCCGGCAACGCACCTGCAATTCCCCTGGTGTTGCTAATGTTCATGGGCGGCGGAAGACACTTAATTTAAGGTGTACTGTATGATCGTGTGCTTCTACATTAAAAAAACGTAATTTTCGCACATTGGACCTTGTAGAATATGAATATTTATGTTTATTTACATGATTTAAAGTGAAAACTGCGCTAGCACTTTTTATTTGTTTGTAGTGAAAATCAACCATTTTACATTTCATTTTAGTTACTTCTGACTACATGATTCCTCACGTGAACCACACAGTATTTAAAATGCAAATTTTATAATTATTTACGAGATAAAATATAAGCTAAAAACTTTTGGAAACAGACAATTTATTTACCTTTTATATAAAAAACGAACAACAAACTTACTTTTGTACCTAGTATTTTTTTTATTAATGTAGTGGTCTCCTGCACTCACGCGGCGAAGAAAATAGATTGAAGTATATGAAGTAAACGCGATTGGTAAATAAAGACGGAAACTCGTCATTATAAGTAACTCCTCTTAACGTAGAGAAGCCAATGATTTCAAAAGGAAGGATAGGCCCATCTAAATATTTTACTCATAACTTTTTCATACAAGAAAAAGTAACGCATCTGTCATAATACAAACGTCATATCATAACACGACGTAACCAAGGTCGGTTTTCGGAGTTTAATTATCCTAACTGTACCATTATTTCATAGTTTGTAGTATAGTATCGTAATAATACTAAGCGCAAATACCATCATTTTACCTCAAGATCGACTTGTATTATTATTGGGTCCTTTTACTTTTTAATATTAACCCTACGACATCGAGAATTTATGTATTGTACATGAGTAACGCGTTTTTTTTTAAATAAAATTACAATTAGATCCCTTTCTGGTCAATCGGTGCTCGATCGATGCATTTATGTTGCATCCTTGATACAACTATAATGAGGGGCTACCACGATAAAAACTCTATGCTCCAGAAGCTATCGGCTTGAAAACAGAATTTCAAAATATTTTATGAATCAGATTTTCAGGTTTAATTAAGCAGATATGGTTTCTTTTATACTCTTTTCATTTTACCCTTATTAAATATAAAATAAATTAAATACCAATATTCAAAATTAAACTTATTCTAAGTTTTTTTTAGACAAAAATAAAGCAGAAACGAAAATAAAACCGTCAAAAACGAAACGTACAGATAAACTAGACGCGTGACGCCAAAATCCCACCACATAGGAAAAAAGAAACATGAAATGTTAAACGTGATATAATTTTTTTAAAATAGTATAATTTTATTTTTCATGTACAATATTTTGAGGGTCTGAATCCAACTCTGGCCTAATATTGGTAAAGTAACTAAACTAACTGTAAAATAAAACTTTAAAATTGCGTTCATATAATAATTTAATTGTAACAAAATTAATACAGGGTTATTAACCGATGATGCAATATCCCATGTTCCTTTTTAATCTTCGTATCGTAATTTTTGCATTCTTTTACGACGCACCTTGACATATTTATGACAGACAAATCTACCCTGCGCGCGCACTACTGTCGACCGATTCGCATTGGCGCTAAACTGTAATTTTAGGGACAGCGCACTGGTCCAATTTAGTTGTTCGGTCGGCCCGGTCCTTACGCTAGTAATATATTAGTCAATGAGAGAAGCGTAATTTAGTAACGAAACGAATTCTTAAAAAAAATAACGTGTAGGTGTAATTACAATATGTAAAAATACATATTGATATTTATTTTATTATTAGAATAAAATTTGTCGCAAAATTGCAAAATATCCTTAAGGGGAGCTCGCAACATTTTGACAATAAAATAATTATCTTTGCAGGATTCTAAAAAATTGACGTCGTAGTCTAGTTTAATACCTTTTTAGTACACCTTTCCCTTCGCAGTTTGATTTTGGTTATTAACATTTATATATATATATATATATATATATATATATATATATATATATATATATATATATATATATATATATATATATATATATATATATATATTGGTGGCGATTAGGTTATCGCATTTTATAGCACAGCAGTTAATGCAAGTTGATATACGTCTGTTGAAATAATAAAATAAACCATAATACCAAAAGACAAAAAGTGCATCTTTCAAACAAAATAAATAGCGTAAAAAATTACACGAAATAAATCATCCTGGATAATATTAGTTTACTGACCTGTATAAGCGGCAACATCGCGGCGACACGGCGGCATTGACAAAGGTTACCTACACTCACAGAACACTATTACTCCTATCGGAGCCTACACTTGCCCATACATAGGCAACTAGGCACGTGTAAGACGATGCTCATGAGATGTTATAAACAAATCACAGACTTTATGGTATTGTTTTTATCCAAATAATCACTCTTATCGGTCACTATAGTTTAATAAATAAATCAAATTAAACTTTTAGTTTTTCAAAATGTCCGCCGTGTGCCCGAATGCATAACTGACATCGTCGCACGATATTATTTCGGACCTTGCGAAGAAGGTCACCATTGGCGGCAAAATTTTTTATTTTGTCGAAAGCCCGAATAATCCTTATTTTTATGTCCTCGACAGTCGTTACTTCCGTGGAGTACACCTCATTTTGCAAATAACCTCATAAGAAAAAATCTAACGGTGTTAGATCCGGTGACCTTGCTGGCCACCGAGAAGGTCCGTATCGGCCAATCCACTGCTCTCCGAACATTTCAGTGAGGCGCTGTCTGGCAGTCACCACTGAATGAGCAGGTGCTCCGTCAAGCTGATACCATAACCGGCTATTTTCCCCTAACGGTAATCCATCAACGTAATCCGCCACTGGGCCGTCAAGCAGTTTCAAAAACTTACGCCCACTAAGGTTTCCTTCGATAAACACGGGACCAATAATTTGATCTCCGTGTATTCCAGCTCAAACATTAACGGCAAATCTGTATTGGTGCATGGACTCTCGACACAGTTTCGGATTTTCTTCACTCCAGTACCGTAAGTCCTGCCGATTCCATTTTCCGTTGCGCGTGAATGTGCTCTCGTCAGTCCACATTATGTTAGCTAAAAGTTAGAGTCATTAGCTACTCTACTCAAGATCCATTGGCAGTAGGCTTCCCTGACTGGCTTATCTCTATCCAATAAAGCCTGTACCTTTACATATTTGAACGACCGTTGCTTGTTTTTTCTTAATATTTTGTGAACAGTCTAGTGGTGTACACGGAATTGGCGAGCTGCTCTACGGAGACTTGAAGTTGGATTACGAGCGAAATAATTCAATATTTGTTCTTCCTGAGCCACGGCTACTCACGGAGGAATTTCAACCTGACGCGGGATCAAATATTGACCTTCGCGTAACCTTTGGACCGCCCGTATAAAACTACGTGAGTCTGTAGGACATACACATGTGGTATGATACCTCTCTCGATATGTTCGTAATGCCAAAGCCACGTTTTGGTGGCACTCTCCGTAAATCAAAATCATGTCGGTGTATTCCGACGTCGTGAAATTGACACGAGGCATCTTAAAACTTATAAAAGCATTGATTTATATGTTACACTAGATAAGTAATTTCCGCGCCAAAGCGTTGTCACTTCACATAAGGCCACAGCCTTATACTCAGCGAACGTCGGTTCAGTGTTCAAGGTGACGCCGTCCGAGTTAAGCCGAACGATTCACAACAAAAAATGGGTAAATGCGTAGTGAAAGAATGCGTTTCAAGGTCACAAAATCATAATAAATCAAACGGAATCACTTTCCATACGTAAGTTTTAATTTATATATTCATATTAACGTTTAAAACACTAAAAAATTAAATAAAATATCGAATATTGCCATTTAGGTTCAATGTTGCCACTTTTCCGCATTTGTGATTATCCTACATTAATGGAAAACTATATAATTAATGGAGTAAGTTAATTTGTTACCTCCGATTTTAAATATTTTGGAAATTATAATAAAAACTACGTTTTAACTTTCATACAATATAATTAATTATTCTTATTTTAGTTTATTCTTGAATTATCTTTTAAATATATTTTATTACCTATTTTATATTAATAATTTTATATTATTTATAATTTCGTATACATTTTATATTAATTATATTTTATTAGATACCTATTTTTATTGTTTGATTTATTAGAACCATAAAAATACGTTTTATTTCATCATTATGTTTACTTCTATTTATCTGATAAGCTTTGTATCCCTTTTTTTCTAAGGGGACGTAATAAAGATTTTAAAATAAAATATACTTTTTTAATATAAAAACAATTAACTGCAGCTTAAAAAAAACTCATTTTTATTGCGTATTTTAGGTAAAATTTCATATAGTAAGCCACACCAACCCGCCATTGCATGTTTGTGTGTCTATCTTTTTCTAATCTTACGACGACGATATTGTTTTCGCAACTTGTGTAAGTGAGATAGATATATGTTTACTTAAAATTGTTATTAGTTTCAAAGCTACGTCGTCGCGTTTGGATAGTGGTTACACTTTTTTCGACGCGCGGTAATGTGGTTTGCTCCTCTAGTCTTGTATAACTCAATGTATAAAAGTTAAAACGTTAAAAAGAAAAAGCGTACAATTTTAAGCGAGCTGTTACACCACTTCACTAAGTTATTAAATATGTTTTTATCTAGCGCATTAAACGTGTCCTATCACAAATAAAAAATATAAAACAGTAAAAGTAAGCGTCCAATTTCGCACAAACTGTCACACCACCTTATCACAACTATTATTATCCTATTAAAGTGTCCTATAACAAACAAATCAAAAAACTTATCAAAATGTCCACAAAACTAAAAAACAACAATTAAAACTCAAAGGACGCCTACGCGAAAATTAGGTCAAGTGACTCATGAACCATCCAAGGGTACCGGCGTCGGACCCTTAAATCATCGTCCCATGCGGCAGAGAAATTTGAATATAAACAACACGCATCTTCACACCACTCCCTTCCATTTCTTATCACTTCACACATAGCGAATTATGCCTTCGGACATCTATTATAAGCAAATATTTTTGCTTGGAATTTGTTTTCACACACTCGCATCATGCGGTCCCTTTGTTTTTAATTTCGTGCATAAGAATTATGCCTTATATCGTTAGTCTTAAGTATATTTTTGTTTGATTTTTCCTTTATTTTTGTAATTCGGAATGGCAACGTTTGAACTAGGTATCTTCGCCTTTGCTGGCCTTGGGTCTTTGACCCTTTAGTATTTGTCAGGTGATAAATATATGCATTTACATGATGTTGTTTAATATTAAATCGAAAATATATACTATAATACGTGGTAGAGCCATGCTGCAATTATATTAGTAGTATAGTTGTAGCACGAATGGGTCGGCTCGACCGGGGAAGGACCACGCTCTCACAGAATACCAACGTGAAATAGTAGCTTAATGCTGCTGTATTTCGTATGGTGAGTGTAGAGAACCGGAGACCCTTTTTACTGGAAATGAGGCATTCCATCTCAGTCCTCACGGGTGACAACGCATCTGCATTTTGATTTGTAATGGAAGATAGATGTAGATGTCTATGGGCCGCAGCAACCACTTACCATCAGGTGGACTGAGTGCTCGTTTGTCACCCTATTCTATATAAAAAAAAAGAGGCTACTGGGACTGGGATGTTAATTTTTACATTTCTTTTAGTTATGTATGTGAAAAGAACGTTATGTAGGATATGTCTTTTCATTTAATGTGATAACTTCAAATTCACTCTGTATATATATATATATATATATATATATATATATATATATATATATATATATATATTATATATATATATTTATATATATAGCCTTTTCCACCGAAAAATCTAGAATGTTCCAGCAAATACCGGTCTCGACCGACTAGATGTAGAAAATTCGAATGTGGACTTTTCTAGAAAGCTTAATTCTTCTATTCGCGGCTTCCAGCTACGTTGTTGTTGATTCTGTCGCTGATGTAGTGCTTCAAGGTATGGAACTTTTTATTCCATCCTCTGTAGTGCCAATTGGAAACAGATCTCAGCCAAGGTTTGGTCGCTCCTGAAAAATATCATTACGCTTTAAGCAGGAGTGCTGTCGAGGCTGGGCTGATGCATAAACGTCTCGGGATGTAAATATCATCGCTCTTAAAAAGAAGTATAATTCCGCCTCCAGGTCCTTCAAAAGAGTCATTGCCAAGGCAAGGTCTGAATACATCGGCAGAATTGGTTAGAAGCTAGTTTGCCTTCCTTCGGGAACCCGTGTATTCTGGTTTCTTGCCAAGGTTGCCCAATGTACAGATCAAGTCTTTTCCATGCGCATGATCGCGGAGAAGTTTTTGGCCAAAAACCAGAAGGTTTTTTGTGCGTTCATGGACTTGGAAAAGGCCTATGACAAAGAGGGGATAGGGATGTGCTATGGCAAACACTGAACTCATTTAGGTTGAGCGCTGACTTGATACAGGCATTGGAGTCTCTTTATAGAGACTCCAATGCCTGTATGATGGTTACATTAATGAACAGATCACTAAAAGAAAGGGGTAAGAAAGTGAACGCAAGGAAGACGAAAGTTATGGTTTTTGAAAGAGAAGAAAGTAAAACGATATGTGAAATAAGAATAGATTGAGCAAGTAGATGAGTTTGTATATTTGGTTAGGTAGGTAGTATTTAGCAGGGATGGGAGATGTGATAAGGATATAGAACGACGAATGAATGCAGGCAATAGAGTAAATGGGGCCCTACACTATATTGTGAAGAGTCAAAATGTGTCAAAAAAGGCACGTATGGCAATTCACAATGCTGTGTTGGTCCCTACTTTAACGTATGGTAGTGAAAGTTGGGTGTGGCAGAAGAAGCACGAGAGTAGAATGAACGCAGTAGAAATGAGGTCGTTAAGGAGTATGTTAGGGCTGAATCTGAATGACAGGGTGAGAAATTGTGTGATAAGAGAAGAGTGTGGTTTGCAAGATGATTTTATGACCAGGATTAAGAAAGGAATGCTTCGGTGGTTTGGTCATGTGGAAAGAATGAATGAGGAAAGAATGACAAAGAAAATTATGTTGCAGAAGTGAACGGCAGAGTCGGAAAGGGACGTCCTAGGCGAAAATTTATCGACCAAATTGGCGATTTATTGAAAACGGGCCAAATTAGGAGCACCCTTAACCGACGAGCATGTATGCGTAGGTATATGGATGTGAAGGAGGCGAGAGAGGTGTGTCAGGATCCTGCCAAATGGAAGTCTGTAGTCTCTGCCTACCCCTCTGGGTGACAGGTATGAGTGTTTATGTTTTTTTTTATAACAAAAACATTACATTACATTGTTTCATTTACCACTATCATAGCAGTGTTTAGGGAAACCCGATTTTATAGATAAGATAGGTAGAATCTGTACTAACACAGAAAACCCCGACTCCACGTAGTTTTGTCTGCCCTACCTCTAGAGTGTTTTTGTAAAGCCATAGGCGCGGAATAGAAGGAGAGTTGCGGAGGCGAGCAAGGGTGCCAGTGCTACGCAAGGGCAAAGAAGCTGCACTTCCAGCAGTGTCAAAGCCGTTGCAGAAGTAACTTTGTGTCAATATATAATATAATAGTTTAATCATAATAACATTTATTTATATGCACACCATACAGTCCTTAAGAGGGCATATGCGTTTCGCGTCGAAAACTACATGTTTTATGGTTTTTCCAAAGGCGACATCGTAACGACGTGAGGAGATTATTTGCTGAAAATTAGGGCTTTAGAAAGATGAAGTCTTTATTTAGTACATAGCAATGCAAAATCATAGTTTTTAATGATGGTTTTTTAGGGCGAAGACAATCCCTTCACAGCGTTAAGTTAAGGACGACACTTTGTTTGTTTGTTTGTTTATTATATTTTTTACGAAAATATGCATCAGAGTTATTTTTCAGGTTGAATACAACCGTTATTATAAGCTTAAATACTTTATTTTAAGCGTTATTATAATGAAATATATAGTCTTTTAGTGTATAGCAAAACCTAAATTACGAAAATATTTCGATTTAATATTATAAAATCACCAAAACTGTCTACTTCAATGTAATTTTTTCCATGTAGTTGGTTATAAACATATCTTATTTTAATTATTTTATCAAAATACATGTAATGTTAAATATCCAATAAATTTTTAGCGATTTTATATAATTTGATTCAATTATTTTATATAATTTTTTTAAATTTACCTAAAAGCGAAACAAGGGAAGCTTATGAATAGGAAGGGTATTGTAAGAGTGGCAATAAATTTTTACAGTGAATAAATAATTTAGTACACAGAGTTGTATTTATTTTTATTCAAATTCAGTCATAATTGTATCCATACTCGTTAACTATTCTAGGAAGAAATTTCTCAAAATAAACATTAACAAGACATACACAAATTTCCAAAATACGATTTTCATCAAATGAAACTCTTCTTACAGCTAAATCCTTTCCTATTTCAGAGTAAACTAAATAATCACATTCTGTAATACCTGACAATAACATACCTACTTGCATTTGAGTATAACTCTGCCTGCAACAGGAAGCACGGGCAACTAACTTTGTCAATGCTTTTTGTTGCTGCCGGTCCCAAGCCTGGAAAAGAGGAGGGAACGGTTCCGCCGGAGAGAGTGGGTGTATCCGGTGGACTAACACACCCACCTGCGCTAGGACCTGTGCAGTTAAGCGCCGTATGCGGGGATGAAGGAGTCCTGGAGGGTTGAGCCGATCGTCACTGGGGTATATAGTGTTGAGAGGCAACACGCCCTCTTTGGTCCGGATTTCAAGCTAAACGGTGGCCTTATCTGCTAGCCACAGATAAGGAAATGGCCAAGCGTCCCGTCAGAGGATCGCAGGCGAGGGATGTGGGGGCTGCCTAGTCTCCCTGAAAAGGGCTAGGTGGTGGTAAAGGCCATGCTGACGGGGCAAGTGAAAGACAACTCGGGCAGTGGGGTGGGCCTTTTCAGCCCTATCTGCCAGCTGGATCGAGCTCCCGATGTCGCGCTGTGAGCCATCTCTGCGTCCCTATATTCTCCCGGTTATCCTAACGCCTGAAATTCTTTTAATAAAGTAGGGCGTTCCCAAAGGTGCGGGCTCCATGGAGGGTGGGAAGTCGGGGGGACGAATTATCACACATGTCAAAAATTATGAACAACACAAGGCCCATCAGTAGAGAAGGAGAAGTGTCAGAGGTGTTTACCTTAGACACTGATAAACCAGAAGGAACCGCCGTTAAACCGGCCGTTCCACTGACTGTACCACCCAGCGTAGGTGGCCCCACCAAGGGGGCAATTTCCGCGCTGGATGTCTCTAAATCCAGTTCCAAATACAAGGAGCTGGACGAGAAAAATGAGCAAGGGGCCGCGAGTAGCAAATCTCCTGCGGAGCCCCAAAGGACCGAAGACCTTTTCTCCGCTGCCTGGCAAGTGGTGAGCCGTAAGGGGAAGCGCAAGGCACCCAAAATGGTGACTTGCTGACCCGATGCACCATCAGGTGGGTCTATCCCTGCAGGCAGTAGCGCACAGGTCAAAAAGAAGAATAAGAAGCAGCGGGAAAAAGGCCGCAGAGAAAGAGCCGTGCTCGCTGCTTCCAAGAGCAAGACTCAGGGAGCTGGGCAAGCTACTGCTACTGCGGTGCTTGGGGCTGGAACCAGTAGTCGTGTTGAAATTAGGAAGGATGAAAATCCAGCCCGAGCAGTATGCACGGCCGCCGGAACCAGCTCTAAGAAATTCGCCAGGAACCAGAGAGCAGCCAAGCGTCCTGGAAAGAAGGAAAGAGCAGCCAAAAGATTGCTGGAAGAGTCCACTTCGCCGAGAGGAGAGCACAAAAAAGTGCGACTTGAACAGCAAACAAAGGCTGCAAGAACAAGCTGCGCTTCTGCTGCTAAAGCAGATTTGGGTGTGGCCTTAACATGTGAGCGTTCAGGTCACATAACAAAGGAGGTAGCTGATGACATCCTCGTGGCCATACAGAGGAAGATGATCAGCGAGGCCTGGAGTAACCAGGACCCTGATGCGTCGGGCCCGGTTTTTAAAGGCAAACCCGTTTACACGGAGGGTGTCCTAAAGCTGTGGTGCGATGACCAGAAGGCTCTGGACTGGTTGAAGGGGAATATAATACCCTCCACCTCAAATCCAACACCTCGCTGACTATTAAGAAACAGTCAGAGATACCACAAAGAATCAAATGTGGTATCCTTATCCCTGATGCCCAAGGTGCCTGGAAGGACTCACGCGACATTGGTCGTGTGCTTGCGTACCATAACCGCTGGGTAAACATCAAGGACTGGCTATTACTCAAAGTGGACAAACAGACGGACGGGTGGTTCCTCATTGTTTCAGTACCGGAGGATCATATCCCGACCCTAATGAAAGCTGGACGCCGTCTCGCATGTGTATGTGGGGCGGTATACGTTAAATTCCTGGGTCGTGGAGGAAAATTCGTTGATTCCCCACCTAGCAAAGAGGCAGAAAAGAACCCAGAAGTCATGGATACTGCTGAACTGGAAAACTGGAAAAAACTGCCTGCAAAACCGAGCCGAAGCCCCCAGTGGAAACTGAGCTCAGCGGCAGCTCACTGAGCGACGAAGAGGACTGCATTTTGCCGTCCGACTTGGTGGCTGACGATGAAACCCGGAACTGCTGGCAGGCTTATTTTTAGGCGGGGACGGGGATGACGCGATCGATGATGGCGTGCCCTGCGTCCAAAATTAGCCTAGTGCAGGCCAACCTCCACTACAGTGAGACAGCGTCGGCTCAATTACGCAAGTGGTTGGAGGCACAAAGGACGGCCATAGCCCTAATCCAAGAGCCATGGGTTGGGGCCGGTAAAATTAAAGGCCTAAACAACCTAAGAGGTAAGTTATTCTACAACTCTGAGCACGACAAGGCTAGAGCGTGTATTTACACTACTAAAGATATCTGTGCAAAACCACTAACAGATTTTTGTTCCAGAGACATGTATGCCATAGCATTACAAAACATACAGGAGGAAAGGTTAGTCGTCGCCTCGGTCCACATGCCTGAGGAAGACACCCCTCCCCCTCACGACCTCGTCAGGCTGGTGAATTTCTGAGAGAGGGCCGGCCTAGAGGTTGTGATCGGGACGGACTCCAACGCGCATCATCCCCTTTGGGGAATGAAAAAACCTAATGAACGAGGTAAGGTTTTAGTTGAATATTTATTTAGCACTAACCTAACCATATTAAACACTGGTTCTGAACCAACCTTCATAAATAAACGCTGTCGCACAATAATCGACCTCACACTTGCAACAGAAGGAGCAGCTGTGCCGTTAGGGGTACAGAATAGGTGGGTTCTTAAAAAGCCAAGATTTACTGTATTGTAATTATTTATTTATCTTACTTCGCACACGTACAAGTAAGTTCTATTAAGGGGATCACTGGCCTGACGTAGGGGCGAAGTCCAAGCGCTGTTCCCCTAAGGCCGTAGACAGCCAGTTAGCAGAAGGGCCGGTGAAGCCCAAGCCGATAGTGATGATGGCCGCTGGTAGGAGGGTAGGCCAACACTCCGTTAGCTCACGGCTCGGCAGCAGTAGCCCTTAGGTAGCAGGTAGATGCTTAGGTAGTAGGTAGATGCTAGGTGGTAGTAGATCCTGGAATTCCAGACGGAGGCCAGCATTAGGGAAACTTCTTATAGCACTATATGCGCCCTAGTCAATTCCAGCACCCCTTGTAGGAAGTTAAAATTCTTAAAGCTAAGCACTAAGCAGTCTCAGCAAAAGAGGTATTAATTAAGCAGAACAGTTATAATGTTTCAATAAATAAGAACTCACCCCAGCGGGATCAACTGCACCCCGAATAATTTAAATTGTAGGTAAGCAGGTTCAACGGTCGTTAGTAGAAGGGTCACGCGCGTTGCGAACTTGAAGCGGTCTCAGGTAGAAATGAAAGAGGAATGGCCCGAACGGGGGCTCGTCGTCGTGTCCGAAACCTACCGAGTCTTTTGTTTTAGAGATCGTTGAGCAAAATGGTTCACGCTGCGCGGATTAAATTAACTAGTCTATGGTTCCGTAGAATAACTATTTTAAATTAACAATATGTAATAATTCGTTACTTTATATTTTTAGATTAGAATATTATATTACTATTATTTATTTAAGATTTAAGATCAATCAATTATAAGTATTTGTAAGGTGGGGTGCATTCAGAAGCAACGTTACAGCTAATAACGGGATGGCATGTGTCGAAAGAGGTCTCATGCTCAGACCACAGATGGATCTGCTGCGTACTACAGGTCGATATCCCCGCTATACCAGCATGGAGAAATCCCCGCAAGACGGATAAAACAAAATACCTCAGTAGGCTGACGTCTTCGCTCGCGGTTGTTGGGGGATCTAATACCATAGCAGATCAATCGCTCCTAGAGGAACAGGTAGCAGCTGTCACTAAAGCCATGATCGATAGCTACCATGAATCATGTCCAGTAATTACTCCACCAAAACATGCTGAGCAAAAGCAACAGTGGTTGGGTAAAGAACTAGACAGGAAACGCAAGAAGGTAAGAAAAGCCCTAAATAGGGCAATGAATACCTCAAAGGATGAAGACTGGCTTCTATATAAGAAAGCTAAGTCTGAATACAAAAAATGTATCAGATATCGACGCTCAACGGGGTGGCGTAAATTCCGTGGTAGCATAGAAACCTGTGAACAAGCAAATCGGATAAGGAAAATCCTAGCTAAACAGAACACGCCGGGATCTATCTCTTTAAAGAAACCCGACGGAAGCTACTCAACATCGCCGGATGAAACTCAACGCATCCTAATTGATACTCACTTCCCAACCGAAGAACCGGCATGAAGATGCACTGACACCAGCAAAAGAAGACTGGGAATTAGCAGAATTAGAGTGGTGACGATGGACAAAATCCATTGGGCCATTCATAGTTTCCAACCCTATAAGGCAGCAGGACCTGACGGCTTATTCCCGGCACTTCTTCAGTGGGGGGGTAAAGTCCTAATAGTCAGACTTGTTGCCATAATGAGAGCTTGTCTGGCTCTCAAATACGTTCCTAGGGGATGGAGGGAAGTGAAAGTCACGTTCCTACCCAAACCAGGTAAGAACGACTATACAGACCCTAAATCCTACAGACCTATTAGCCTCACATCCTTTCTCCTAAAGACGATGAAGAGGATGTGTGAACGGGAGTTGAGAGGGTCGGCGCTAATTAACTTACCGCTACACGAAAAGCAACACGCCTATAGCTTAGGTGAATCAACAGAATCGGCACTTCACCAGGTAATAACAAAGATTGAAGAGGCCATCCAAAACAAAGCAATATGCCTAGGCTCCTTCATAGACATAGAAGACTTTTGACAGAACAAATTTCTCCAGCATAAAAGGTGCCCTAAGTAGACATAATGTTGAACCGGCGCTGATTGACTGGATAGTAAACATGCTCAGTACACGAACAATAAAGATTGCTGGTGAATCTCAGACAATTCAGATCATGAAAGGATGCCCGCAGGGTGGGGTTCTTTCACCTCTCCTGTGGAATATGGTCATTAATGAACTCATCAGCAAATTAAACGCTAACCATTTCTACACAGTCGGTTATGCAGATGATCTGACAATACTGGTCTCTGGTAAGACAGCAAGCATTGTGTGCGACCTGACCCAAGTGGCTCTCCGTATTGTGGAGAGATGGTGCAGGGAATATGACCTAACTGTTAAAATAAATAAAACGGTTATAGTAATGTTCACACAAAAACGAATGCTGAATAACTATCATCTTCCAAGTCTCTTCAGCACAAAACTCCAACTTTCTTCCGAGGTAAAATACCTAGGTCTTACCTTGGACAGTAAACTTAACTGGAACAAACACATAGAAAACAAAATCAGTAAAGCTAGTTTAACTTTCTGGCAGTGCAGAAATATGATTGGCAAACGATGGGGTTTAACGCCAAAAATTATACTGTGGCTGTACAAAACTGTAATTCGGCCCACGATCACATACGGCTCTCTGGTATGGTGGACCAAAACCAATGAAGCCACCACTATACAAAAGCTTCAGCGTTACCAGAGATTAGCTTGTATGGCTGCCACGGGCTGCATAAGGACAACACCAACAGCAGCTTTGGAGGCTATGCTGGAGCTAACACCGCTTCATCTGTATATACAACAAGAAGCAACTTTAGCTGCCATTAGACTCAAGACCCTAAATATTTTAAGTAAGAGTAGAGTCCCCCATACAGATATAATCGATAGAATTTACTCAAAAATTCCTATCTTACAAGCCAAGTATGATAGGATCCCAAAACAATTTGTATTCGATAAGAAGTACAGGATACAATTGAAGGAAACTGACCATGTGGAAGGATTGGGTCCAAGAGAGCTCAAAGTTTTCACGGATGGCTCTAAGACGAAGAATGAAGAAGAATGAAGGTGTGGGGTCTGGGGCTTTCTCTGAAGACCTTAATATCCACAAATGCACACCGCTGGGTACCCACAACACAGTCTTCCAGGCTGAATGCGTGGGTATCATCCAAGCGGCCATAGCAGTAGATGCTAGGAAGGTGAGAGACTTCTCCATCAGAATACTGACCGACAGTATGGCGGTACTACACGCTCTGAGTTGCAATATGACGAACTCGGGACTGATATACGAGTGCCATCAACGATTGAATGAGGTATGTAAGCACAACAATGTGACTCTGCAATGCAACGATGCAGCAAATGAACTGGCCAGAAGGGGATCGGCCCTAGCAACTATAGGGCCGGAACCAATAATACCAATCCCCTTTGGCTATGTTCGTTCACTGGTACGTAGATACTTCAATAATTTACACGCTCAGCTTTGGAAAAATTTAGTAGACTGTAGACAAGCTAGGGAGGCGCTACCTGAAATAAACAGTCGTCTAACCAAGGTTCTAATGAGACTGAACAAGCCACAGATCAGAATAGTAACAAGTGCTATCACAGGACATGGCTCTTTTAACAAACATTTGTTCACCATAGATGTTACTGACAGCCCCCTGTGCAGGGCATGCATGGGAGAGGAAGAAACGGCGGCCCACGTGTTGTTGACATGTCCAGAAGTCGCTTCATACAGGGCTAAACATCTCGGCACGCCGGGATCGCTCCCCGAAGTTGCTTGCAACATCAAGGGACTACTGAGCTTCTTCGGGGAGATATCATGGCTCGAATAAGCATATTATTCCTGCCCACACGCAAAATACGCGCTTAGACGTGGAGTTGCAGAAAACAGCCTGTTGTAAACTAAACTTCTATGTGGACCATTACCATGGTCACTGGCGCCTTATTTTGATGATATATTAATTATTGTTGGTGGTCATACAAATTTGGGTCCACCAATTATTCACATTGATAAATTTATGTAGTTATTGAAAATTATACCTAAAAGCGAAACAAGGGAAGCTTATGAATAGGAAGGGTATTGTAAGAGTGGCAATAAATTTTTACAGTGAATAAATAATTTAGTACACAGAGTTGTATTTATTTTTATTCAAATTCAGTCATAATTTGATCCATACTTGTTAACTATTCTAGGAAGAAATTTCTCAAAATAAACATTAACAAGACATACACAAATTTCCAAAATATGATTTTCATCAAATGAAACTCTTCTTACAGCTAAATCCTTTCCTATTTCAGAGTAAACTAAATAATCACATTCTGTAATACCTGACAATAACATACCTACTTGCATTTGAGTATAATGCTGAGTATTTTTTTTTTCAAATTTTGATTTTTATCCAATATGGGAATTGCATTCATTTCTATAAGTTCATCTGCAGTTAAACAAGTTCCTTCCTTTAATGTCTTATTCTCAATATTTCTAAGTAAATTTCCATCTTTATCCATGGCAGTACCGTCTAGACTTGCACAAAGCCATTTTAATTCTGGTCGAACCAGCAATCCAGACTCTAAAATCATGCAGCTATAATGCTCTGCATATAAATCTCTTGCAACTGCTTCACAGCGATGGCCTCTGATAGTATCTTCATTCCCAAGGAAATTACTGTGAAAAACCTCTTGATATCTTTTATCCCAATCAGCATTTTTATTAGAATAATAAGTAAACTGGGCTCTCACTTTGGAGGCTGTTAGTCTTATTTTCTAGCTTTATGCCAAGAAGGAGTACCCTGCTCAGCATTGATTATTTCAGTACTTTGGTCTAATGATACAGCTAAATATCTGTTGTAAAATTCAAATTCATTTACTTCACATGTCTTCAACTTTTCTTCAGTCAGTTTTCTTAATACATTCATTACCCGCCACAAATTAAAAGTCAATAGTTTTTCAGGAAATTTTGTCTTGTCTACACTTCTACTAATCACCCTTTCACCATAATCAACAACTCCATCACCTATTCGCATGAGACTTGTAAATAAAGAATATTCACTGTTTGGTGTGCCTGAAATAAACAACATAATTTTTGAAACTTCATTTTAGTTTGTAACTGTACATTCAATCTGCAAATATAATATTTTTTATCAAATTGATGTTTTCCAGGTAGGTGCCATATACTCTTATGCTTTACAAGTATTTACTCTGCATTAACTTCATTCTCCAACGACTTTCCATCTCTTCAGTGACTTCTGGCATTGTTTTCACATAGATGTCCTCCTGTCCTTTCACATGGCACATTTCAGACAATGATTTTGCTTCGTATTCCTTCAATGCTGCAGTTTTAAGTGTACCCCATTGTTTCTCAATGTCGGTACAACTCAGGTCCTCCAGATCTGCCTCCTCAGTTCTGAAAAAGAGAAAAATAGCTAATCATTTACAATTATGGTCTAATTTTAGTACTTATATAGGTAAGTACTTTACATTATCTATTACCTGGCAGTAAAATTGTTACAGACAGACAGCCAGAATAAATTAGGTACCAACTTTAACATTTATAGTATTCATAGTGCATATGGATGAGGTAGGACAAATGGATATAAAAGTTATTGATCAATTCACAAACCTTGAGAGATAAAGCATGACAGCTAATATGTGTTTACATTTCTCTGAAGGTCCAGCAGGGCAATCACAGACCTTTGTGACTTCTTGTTCATTATCACCAACTAATCTATTTCCATATTCTTGAGATACATCTATCCACAGTTTTATAATGGCTGGATGTTTGGAATTTAATCCCGACGTGCGCAGTACCAGTGCTTGTACGTGAATTATGTTATTATTTTTCTCTTTTTTTCCAACCGAAATCACCATTCCACTCCGTAATTAGTGTACGTTAAACATCGATAGACTATCGATAGTATCGATAGTAAATGGCTATCGATACTATCGATAGTTTTTAAAACTATCGATCGATTGTTTACTCGGGTACTACTTTTACATCCCTAGAGTCGAGGTATGCATGTATGTAAGTTATTCCCCGGCTATAGTGACAAAGGTATAGACATTGAGATTGTTCTCTATGGTAGGGGAATTACCGTGCGTATATCATACATTCAAAGGCGTAGACATTGAGATTCTTCTCTATGGTTGGGGAATTACCGTGCGTATATCATTCATTTACAAGACAAAAGTCAGTCAGTCAGTTTTTTATTGTGGATGTTTGAAGTTGAGTGGAGTAACAAACAATTTAGAATTAAACAATAAAACATGAGTAGTAAGTCACGTGCGTGGGATTACTTCAAAAAGACTAATGAAAAGTTTGCCAAGTGTTCTTTGTGTAAAAGAGAGTTTAAACTAAGTGGAAATACTACAAACTTGATCGATCATATGAAGAGAAAACATAATGAGGTATGGATGTGGTCATCCACTGTTTCTGTTACTCAAGACGTAGATACCACTGAGCAAAATGAGAAAATGGGCCCAAGCCCTAAAAAGAGAAATACGCTAAAAAATTATTTTGATAGAAGTAGTAAATATCCAGACGGGAAAACAAAGCAAAATTTGGATAACAAATACGTGCGCATGATTGCTGTTGACATGGAACCTTTGCGAAAAGGAGAACATGAAGGATTTCGGGATTTTGTAAATGCTCTCGATAGTAGATATGAAATTCCTGATACAACAACATTGAAAAAGAAATTACTGCCGGAATATTATGAAAACGTGAAACAGAAGCTCGTCATAGCATTATCGAAAGCAGAACATGTTAGTGTGACTACTGACTTATGGACATCAATTGCAAATGAAGGCATCCTTTCAGTTACTTGTCATTTCTTTCACAACGAAAAATTAATTGCACCATTATTGGAAGTTGTGAAGATGGAAGGAAGTCATAACGCAGAAAATATAGCCAGTGTAAGTATTTTTAAATTTTATTGCCTTGATACCTACCAATTCAGTGTTTCTTTATAATCAGACATAAACAATATTATTATTGTTTTCAGATGTTGGATGCTACTCTCTCAAAATGGGATATCAGGTCAAAATGTGAAGCAATAACGACTGATAACGCTCAAACAATGATTAACGCCGCAGCCAAACTGCATATACGACATATACCCTGCTTTGCGCACACACTAAACCTGACGGTAAGTGATTCGTTTGCTGTGACCTGCTTAGACCAGATTCTGAAAAAATGTAAATCGATTGTGACTTTTTTCAAGATGAGTACTCTAGCTAGCGATAAATTACGGGCTATTCAACGTGAATTAAATAAACCAGAACTGAAAGTGATCCAGGAAGTACCCACCCGCTGGAACAGTGCATACCACATGCTGCAAAGAATTGTCACAATGAAGACAGAATTAACTCTCGCACTTAATGAATGTAATCGGGCTCCACCAGGAGTCAATGCTGACGAATACCTAATTATTCAAGAAACAATTCAAATTCTGGAACCTTTCGATCTAGCTACAACAAAAATTTCCGGAGAAAGCTATATAACATTGTCACTGATAATACCATTGATTCGTGGAATAAAAACGAAATTAGTAGAAGTTGAATCTCAAATTGTTACTGAAAGCGGAAAAAAAATATTACTCTGCATGAAGGGATCAGTTGACAAAAGACTAAGTCCCTATGAAAGCAGGACACCTGTTGTACTTGCTACAATATTGGACCCCAGATTTAAGAAGAAGGGGTTCAAAACAAGTGACGACGAGAAGCGAGCTGGTCAGTGGCTGGAAAAGGCCTATGCTAGCCATTTAACTAAAGAACGCTTGGCTGTAGAAGAAACGCAACCAACACCATCAACGTCTTCAGGAACATCTAATGACCTGTTGGGATTTCTAGACGTTCCGGACGTATCGACCCCGTTGAGTAACTCATTGGTAGATGTCAGGCAATATCTCGAGAAGCCAGTAATTGACAGAAAAGAGTGTCCTATAACATACTGGAAATACACCAACAATAAATTGAAGGAATTAGCGATGCTCTATCTCTGTATTCCAGCATCTTCTGTGCCTTCAGAACGAATATTTTCGAAGGCCGGACAAATTTTAACCGAACGCAGAAATAGGTTAAAAGAAAAAAGATTAAATGAATTGTTGTTTATAAAACAAAATAGCTGTTATTTTAATGATTGATTTCTAACTATAATAATGATGAATACTGATTTTTGATTATTTGATTGTTATTTCGAATATATATATATCAAAATAAAATTCTACGTTTCGTATAACATTTGTTATTTTATTGATGTTACGCTAATCCTACAAGTTTTTAAACTATCGATAGACTATCGATACTATCGATAGTTTTTAGTTAAACTATCGATACTATCGGATTACCAAACTATCGATGTTTAACGTACAGTATCCGTAATAATTAGACGTGGGTCGTTCTCGTTACGTCATTTTCAAGAAACGTAACGAAACCAGTGACTTGATCGGCGTCACCTGTTTCAAAACTAGTGATTTTTGTAACTGGCCATTTTTATTCAGCTACTGTGATTGTTTGAATAAATATCACCACCAACTATACAGTTACACACGAAACGAAAATAAATTTAATCACAATCTGTGTTTGTAGCTATACGGTAACTGTATACTGTTAAATGAATAAATTAACTTCCCTTCATACTTTATTCAGGTTTAGGACTGACTGCATTAAATGTATTTATGATTGATTTGCGTTTACTATGACACTAAGAATTTCATAAAATTATTAATGCAGGCATATTTACTAGTCAATTTGTTTGTATATACAATGGTTATTGATATTTACAGTTTATTTACGCTGTACAATTAATTTGTTTGTTTGTTTAGCTATTTACACACAGTTTTTAAGTTTTATAATATTATAAACATTTAAATTTTTAAATTTTTATACACATTTTTTAGTTTTATTTTAATTGTATGAATAAACGAGTTCATGACTCCGTCAAAAATGTTTTAAAAATTATTTTAGTTTAATTCAATGTGACTCGCTTCTCGGAATCGCAAACCGTTGAAATTATTTACAAACAGAGATTACTCTATTTTATTGTCTATGTTTATAGTCTTACGTATAAAAATTAAACGTACAATAATACTGTTACTTACGATGTTTTGTTTATTGTTGTATGCCACATGTGCGCTTTGCGCTCGACAGACCGACAGTCGACTCCCGCAATAATCATGGTTAACAGTAACCATAATCACGCATTTACAAAAATCACTACTTGTAACATGACTCGAAACTAGTGATTCGGTTACATGCCGCGTAGCCAGTTACTGTATCTAGTGACGTGAAATAACGCCCACGTCTAGTAATAATTCTTCACCAGAACGCGTTGGTTTTGTGTATCCTGCAGACGCATTAATTACATCGACTATTGACAACATAATTATTGTCTTAAACAGCAAAATGCCACATAAATCTTATTTATATTTAATATTTATGTTTTTCCCTGACGTTAACTGTTACGAAAACTGTCAAAGTGTCGTTCTTAGACAGATTCACAATTTTGACACTAGAGGCGCTAGTTAGAATCTTTGCATCGTCAATACACCGATAGGGCTATAAGTACTACACTATACTATAACTAGATACCTATAGCACCATCGATCATTTTAAGGCTACAGTCTTTTAAAGTTGACTCACATCGAATCATTAGCGCCACTTTGATTTCTTTTTTTACAGCAAATTATTGTTTCAGAGTAAAATATTTTGATAACACATAAATACCCAGATTATAAGTAATGGCTAAATTTTTTTTTTGGTTCATCTATGTGGTCTATGTTAGATAAATCAAACGGTAAATAGAGCTCTCTCGCACCCAACGCAATTTCGAGCTTTGTTCGTGTACCATTATAAGGCAATCGATAATAAAAAGGCGAAATCTATTCAGCGCGTTAATAGCTAAACATCTTTATCTCCAAAATGCGCTGTTTCTTTTTTTCTAAATATCTTTCATTGTCTTAAATAAGATGTCTCAATTTCGTTAAATTTCGCTGTTTTCGCCTCATAAAAAACTATTTGTTTCATAGCAATAGCTGAAAATATTTATGCTATAATTATTTTTTTCTCAAGGGCAGGTGTTTAATTAGACAAATATTAAAAAATAATAATTTAAACCACTTTATTTCAAAATTAATAATTATTTCGATCGACCTATAAAATATTGACTTTATAAACAATAATTGCGGGCAATATTCCTTAGTAGCCGGTAGCCGCTGAGCGGCTGTAGCGTTCAGACGTCTTGTCTGTGCCAAATTTTTGCACTTCCTCTCGCTCTAACATTCCTCTTTCTCTCTCTTTCCCTAATCTTGGTTGCGCATTATTACGAATTGAAAGTTTCTCTACTTTATTATTTTTTGCATATAATTCTTTAAGGGTTTAGAAATCATTTTGTATTTGTTTTATAACTTTTAATTTCGATATGGACCATAAACGTAAAAAATATGCTTGTACCAGAAAACGAAAATTGAAATCAAACGTTGAAGCAATGAACAGAAATAGAATTCAAAGGTAAGTTTTTTTGTGTTTCATAGTAAAATAGTTAACAACGTGCATATGTGTGAGCACTTGGTTAAATATTAGGTATATAATTAGGTACCTAACCTACATATTATGTAAGTTCTTCAAGGAAATATAGAAGTATTATACATTTTTGGATTGCACATGATGTTTTGTTTACAAGCGACAGTAGCCTAATGGCAGGGAGCGGACCGCGAACTCAAAAAGGTCGTGGGTTCGAATCCACCATTCGACTACTGGCGTGAACCACTCGTAACACAAGCAATTTAAGCTTACCACGAGTGGTTAATGTCCTTTTTTTTTTTAAAAAAAGTACATTATGTTTTTATAGAAATACTTTTTTAATTTAATTTTTAAGTGTCATAAGGAAAATTTCGTCGTTTTGATTTTCAACTAGAGATTTCCTTGTTACCGGTAGCTGCTGATGTCGAGTTAATGACATTTTTAGATACGAAAACTATTCAGTAATACACGTAGACTACAAGTAAACTATTAAGTAATATCCTCAGCATCCCGTAATTTATTGTACGCCCACTATGGCCAATTTTGGATATAATGTGGCGTCAAACTGCTTACGACGTCCAATATACGGACGTCAAATAGGAGACTTAGCGCAATGTTCGCAAATTGTCATGCTGATCACAGAAACGTCAAAATCTAAAAAAAATTGGACGTCATTTTTCTTCCTCTTTAGCTTCCTGAGCTAATTGATTCTCGCATGGAACGCTCGATGCCAATCAAAGACCCTCCATACATCATTCAAGCCATTGCGAATAAATTAAAAAAAAAGCGCTAAGTCGTCCGTCGATGCTGCTGTACAAGAATAGTAATTCATGCATATAGGTAAATGCTATACAAAGTTACATTATACTTTAATGAGAAACTATAAATATGTGTGATAGTGGACTGTTTGTACTTATATAGAAATTATTTTGAGTTTTTTTTAAATCTATTTTAGTATTTAGAACTACTTGACGTACTTGACGGATTTTCGATAGTGTCATCGACTTATTACGAAACCCTCAGTGCACGACTCATTCTAGCACTTACCAGATTCATTTGAATAATCAATAATACGAGTACATGTTATACAGGTTCTAGATGATTATCTTTTAGAAACCTTTTCAACAAAACAACAAAAATTATACAAACTTAAAATATATTTTTTTTGTGTAACGAATTTTGTAATAAAAGCATGGAACAAAAATAGATACGAGGTAGAAAATCTGTATGTGAAAATTTGTTAGCTAATTATCAATAATCCTGTATATTAGATAAATTGATACTGGAAAATCTTAGTAGAGCAACTTTCCACGCTACGGCCAGAAAGATAACTGCGGTGGCGGTACATGAAGTGGCGGGGCAGGGAGGGTGTAGATGTGTCACCAGAACGCAATTTTTCTGTTTTGCTCTGAAAGACTGGGCTCTTAACGATTGAGACTTTTATAAGCGATGTTTTTGGTAGTAAGTAATTTTGAAATATGTTCATGATTGTAATATTTAAATATTAAATGATGTAATGGTGGCAAATTTTCATTTCATACATATTTTTTTATAAATGAGAAATGAACGTAAGCAATTCGGATAAAGTAAAAATACAAACTCGTTGGCTTTCACCTTTGGCTCCGTGGCGGAGTGACTTGGTAATGAGTTGTAGCGCTGAGCGCCGCGGGTTCGAACCCCACATGGAACAAAAATTTGTATTAACTACAAATAATTGTTGGGTCTACAAATAAAGGTCTGGTTTGTCCTTGTGAAATTAATGTATTTAAACTGCCCCCACGATGTACTTATGAAAAATTCCTAGTGTGGAGATAACCTTATAATTAAACAAAGACATGCCATCAAAAACGTAACTTGTAAAGTAACCAAGTCTCGCAATTATGATACGGCCGTGCCGCTGTTTTGCTCGACTTGGCGGAGGCACTACCGTGCCCCCAGATATAAAACATATGAGCCGTGCTTGAGTTGATAGCTCAAGGGCGTAGTGCTCGCCGTAAACGCGTACAATCCGGGCTCGATCCCCGCTAGTGTTGCCAGGTGTCAGACGTCCCAATTTTCATGGGTCTAGTAACACGTCCCGATTCACCCTTGATCGGGACGCCAAATGTCCCGATTTTCCATAATTTTGACAGCAAAAATGATTACATCTGTTAGCTACTACCACATTAAAATATTTTTACTACGACATTGTCTCACCAGTCAAAAAAAACCACAAAAGTTTTAAACAGAATTATATTAAGATGAGTGATTTGAAAAATTCAGGGACTGAAAAAAAAAACAAATAGTTCAAAAATGTTTTAATTTGCCTAAAATGAAAAAAAAATTCAGTTTTTACGATGTTTGGATGAAAAGTTATTCGTTTATGAGATCAGACCCGAATAATAATTATAAAGCACAAAAGTAAAGTAAAGTCACAGTCACAATTTCTCGCATACTGTGATATTTACGGTGAGCGTTGACCATCTGAGCTACCACGGATCTCAATAAAGCACAAAAGGGCTACAAAGAAACCTATATTTTGTAGTCATTGTAGTTGTCCGGATATGAAAACCAAATCCCCGATTATTTTTAGCTTCCGTCCCGAAATTTTATTTGCTAGACCGGGCAACACTAATCCCCGCCGACACTAATGAAATTGTTAGTTTGATGAATTATGTTTACATTACGAAACAGAATAAAGGTTTATCAAATGATATAATATATTTTATACAATACATATTTTTCAATTAGAACATATACATATTATAATATACTCAATAGGGTGAAAATGTAAAGCCGACTTCAATTTACTAAAAGAATAAAACAATTTCCACATATTAGCCTCCGATTTCTATACACTATATAAGCCATTACCTATATGGAAATTATTTTTTTATTATTTTAGTTTCAGTAGTATCAAAGACAGATATATAATCAAAGATCAAAGTGATTCGTAGTCGTCGTTAGGCAACTACACAGATTACCCGGCAACTATTATAGCCTCACGCTCACCCTGACACGCACACAGAGATAACATTGTAGTGTGCGTCAATATTACGCCGTTCCAAAGCGATGGCGTAGATTTCGACTTGGACATATTTGAATACGCGCTCTTAAACAATAAATACAAAATGTTTACTTATTCTACACAGCAGTATTTCAGCCGACGCTTACTATAGGAAAACCTGAGCTGTTAACGTCAGTAGTCTTCCAGCGTCATCATATTATACAATAATAACAATTAAGTTCATGAAAGGGTAAAGTAAAAAGAAAAATTAAATTTGACCATTTCTAAGGAAAACAAGATGCCGCTTTGATGCGTTTTAATTATATCTTTAACATTATTATAAGCTTTCCATTAGAAAGTTTATAACACGTATTTAAGAAAGCTATTATAAAATTGTAAACTATGTTGATGCGATTTTCAATTTATCAATACACAATGTATTGATAATTGTAAAAAATTGTAAAAATGAATGATTATTGTACTTTCTTTATTGAAACAAAAACAAAATTAAATAGGTTAGGAGGTAGTTGTACATAAATTATAGAATTAAGTTCGTTATATTTAATTGAGAAACAAGATGATGACACAAAGTATAATAGGAATTATAAGAATTACGAGTAATAAGCTTTGAGTCGATTTTTGAAGGAAAAGCGGGATTAAGCACGTCGAATATGTAGCGAGGGTTTCCACAAGTGTGAGTACAGCCGTAACAGAAAATAATACATTGAAGAAAGAGAATGAATGTACGGGAGTACGAAGAGGCAGGTCATTAGAGAGGTTTTCACTATTTGGAAAGGTTTAGGTTAACTTAAAATCCGCGATCATCATTTCGAAATAAGGGAAAGTTTCCATATAATAACTTGAGCTCTTAGTATGCGAACCTATGATTAGTGTGGGTCATGAGTGCCTGGACGGCATAACGTAGACCTGGAAATTAAAAGGCCTGTCATTCTGAACGGTGGACATCCGTTAGTCATGCTGCTTGTCCGACACTACCAGATCAAGGCCGCGTACAGCTTAGGTGAACGAACTTAAATAGAAGTACTGGTTGGGTAAGACTCAGACCTACGGTGAAGAATGTCGTGTAGCAGCCAGACTAATCAACCCTAAACGGGAATAAATAATATATACTCTGCTGCTACCATAACGCGGAAGGCGAGAATAAAAAACATTTATTTCCTAACTATCCCTGGCTACTGAGATACTGCGGTCTGCATATAGATAATTTGACGTTCTTATAAAGAAACAAGAAGCAGCCGCAAATATCATTCAGCGCCACATCGACTTCACACGCCGCTATCGTCACGTATCTGTCGACCAATTGTGAGCCGTTTCTTCAACGCCGCAGCTCGTTTCTTCTTGCTGTTCCGGAGCTGTATTCCACGCCGCCGCCGCTCACCGACTACGCGCGCGCACTTTTTTTTTTTTTTGCGCCCGAAGCAAATATGGGAAACCCTCCGGAAAGCGGGGGAGGGAGGCGGTGAATGCTCATAGCATACCGCGCAGCCGGCTGCGTGGTTATGTGGAGACTTTTACCCACTAAACACCGCCTTTTAGGACTTGGCTTAACGATCTGACTAGAGATCTCTAAGCCGTATACGAACGCGACCCTCCTTGGCCACTTAGAAGAGTGCCTTACTAAGGCAGATTAAGGGATGTGTTATATAGGCTCGGCCTGAGCCGCCAGGAGGCAGTTCAGGTCAGCCGAAAGCTTGTTGGGGGGGTCCGAGAGAGAGTTTCTCGGTCTGCGCATACTATAGCGAGTTTGGATAGGGGCTGCATAGGCAGCTGTCTCACGAATGAGATGATTTGGGTGGGACTCTGAGGCTTTGAAAAATCTCTCAGAGAGTGATTTAAGGAACTGCTGGATTGTTGGGAGCTCTAAGTCTCGATGTAGGTCGGCATTACGGACATAATAGGGCGAGTTAGTGGCCCTACGACAGAATAGATTTTGAACTATTTGAAGTTCATTTATAGTTTTGGGCTTAGCATGTGCGAAAATGGGGGCCGCGTAGGTCATGACAGGTCGTATGCAGACCTTATATAGGGTTCGCTTGTTGCGGAGGGACATTTTACTGTGTCTGCCCAACATGCTGTTGAGCCTACCCATGTAAAAACGTGCGGTGCGAGTAACCTTCTTGATATGGGGCTCGAAAGTGAGCCTTGCATCAAGGGTGACGCCTAGGTATTTGGCTTTAGTTTGCCATGGGACAGGGGTTCCTAACATCCTGATTGGCGGAGTGGTGGTGAGACAACGTCGTTTATATTCGAAGCAAACGGCGGAGCTTTTCTCCGAGTTTACGTCGATACGCCATTTTTGGAACCAAGCTCCTAAGTCGCTTACTGACTTTTGGATCTTGTTCCGAATCTGTGGTAGTGAGTTGCCTTTAGAGTAAAGGGCTGTGTCATCTGCAAAGAGGGCTAGTTTAACACCATGCGACGGGATAGGGATATCGTTGGTGAATAGTATGTATAGGAGGGGAGCAAGCACAGAGCCTTGGGGGACACCGGCTTTTCTTTGACGAGTAGAGGATAGCGTGCCTTCGTGTCTAAAGCGAAAGGTACGATCCTTCAGATAGGAGGCTACATGGCGAACGAGACGGTCCGGGAGGCCTAAGTCGTACAGTTTGTAGATAAGGCCCTCGTGCCAGACTTTGCCTTGGCAATGTCAAAGAAGACCGCGATGGTTTTTTGACGGTGAGGATAAAAACCGCTGAGGATGTATTCCACTATGCGGTGAACTTGCTGGGGGCACGAGTGTTTGGCTCGAAACCCGAATTGTTGTGGGATGACAAGAGGGTCGCCGTCTGTGGGAAACAACTGGCGCCTCAAGCGCACGGGAATAACTCGTTCGAAAAGTTTGCCCATGGCCTTGAGGAGGCTGATGGGATGGTGATTGGAGGGGAGGTGGTGAGGTTTGCCTGGCTTGGGAATGCCAATGACAGTTGCCTCTTTTCAAGAGGTGGGAATAATGGCCAGTAAGGCGATTACCTGCTCAGGGAAGTGTTTGAGGGCTTGGTTGGAGATACCATCCGCACCCGGTGCTTTTTTGGGCTTAAGTCCTTTGATGGTAGATGAAATCTCGTCTTTGGACACAGTGATAGGGTCAGAGGCGGTAGGAGGCGAGTTCCTGCGTCGGACCTCGTCCTCCACTAGTTGGATGTGTAAGGGGTCAGTGGGTTGTGAGCTAGGAGAGCATTGAGCGGCAACGCTGTCAGCGAAGCACTCAGCCTTTTCTTCGTCCTCGAAGGCAATGGAGCCGTCGGGACGAGACAGAGGGGGAGTATGAGTTATAGCGTCTATCCGGAGGGCTCTCGCCATCCGGTAGTACGCTGTGTGGGAGGGAGAGAGAGAGATTTTCTCCATGAGATTGCCCTTTTCTTGGTCTCTGTAATCTTGGAGGCGGTAACGCAGTTTGCGTTGAAGGCGGTGGGCCGCGAGTCTATATTCGGGAGTGGGATAGTGTGCAGCTCTACGGAGGGCACCTTTTTTGGCTTTTAACAGGTTGCTAATATCTAGGGGAAGACTAGTTTTAGCAACCGGGACAACTTTTTCATTCTCTTTAAGAGAGGATGTTATAAGTGAGGTGAGATTTTCGACCGCGGTGTCTATTTTCCCCGTACTGTCGAGGGCGTCGGAAGAAAGGGTTATGGGAGGGTCCGGATAGTCTATAGCCGAGGCTAGATACTTCTTGAAGCCCTTCCAGTTGGTGTAGGTTTTGAAAGTGGGAGGTGGAGATGGCTGATGGCCAAGAAGGAGGGCGAGAGGTCTCGACATAGATGACTACTAAAATCAAATAATAGATGGCTAGATACTCCAATCGGCTTTACATAAACAGTAGTTTCATTTCTCCACCTTAAAACCACTCGGAGTCTGTTAATAGTGGACCGTTCATCTCCACTATTACAGTCGTATCAAAATGTATGCTGTACAGGATCCGGAAGTGCAGGTCGCAGGCACATAGAATGAGAGACTTACCTTATGCTCGCACGACTCACCAGAGGTGACGGTCGGTAGGTGGAGAGCGAAAAGGTATGCTGTTCTATTTACATGCATGACGGTCAGGGCAGTGTGTCACATTGAGCTAGTGTCTTCATTTACTGTGGATGCTCTCATAATGTTTTTGCGTCGTATGGCGGCAAGATGCGGGGGGTCGCGCCATTATTATTCGGACAATGGTACCAACCTCATAGCCGCTGATTAGGAACTGCAGAAGTCCATCCAGAACAATGAAGACGTAAAAAATGAAGGTATTAATAATAATATGGAGTAGCACTTCATTCCTTCCGCCGGTCCCCATGAAGTGGGGCATAGAAATGTCTTATAAGCAGTGTGAAGATGTCACTCAAAGTCGTCCTGAAAGAACGAGCACCAGGTGAAGAGGTGTTAAGCACATTCATGGAAGAGGTGGAAAATATCGTTAACAGCCGTCCCTTGATGCATGTGTCGGTGGAACCAAGTAGTATCGAAACCCTTACTCCTAATCATTTCCTTCTCGGTACTTCATCAAATCTGCCCGTGATAAGGGAGTTTGATAATACAGATTTATTCTTGCGAAAATAATGGCGTACAAATTTTACCTAATCTCACACCTCGGAGTAAGTGGCACAAGAATAAGAAACCGCTGCAGGTTGGTGACTTCGTTCTGGTGGCAGACCCTGATTGTCCACGGAACACATGGCCAAAGGGACTTATTATCCCAGTGTTATCGGACAATAATGGTCGTGTCCGGTTGGTAGATTTAAAAACTAAGAATTGGAACTCGTCGAAGATCTGTGGCTCACGTCGCACCAAATGCTTTAGATGATAGGCATGATTATGATAGGCGCTGTCCAACACTCAGGGTGGGGAGTGTTAGCGACGCGCTCCAACTTTTTGATGTACCGTTTTTTATGTATAACTATAAGACCTATAAATATGGTTCATTTCGATCACAGTCCACGTTTATATTATACCTGCGACGCGCGAACAGTTTTATGTAAATTTAATTATTTGAAAGTATAATACACGTTTTGTGAATACTGCTGCACCTAACTCTACACACCGAATATCTTTTATCCTCATGTGATTCTTCAAAGTTTTGGCTATAAGTCTCTACAGTAAAAAAAAACTCGGAAGAAGCTCACTATGTCCACGAATTCTTATCTTTGAATTTGCTATATTATACCTGTCTTACCTTTGGTGTATACCTTTCTGCTGTTGGATAAGTTTCATACTCTACTAAGGCGTACATTACACACTCATGCAGGCTGTCAGCTTTACAACAATCACGGTTGTGATCGACGAATAACCTACCGTCTAATGCAGTGATTGACGCCTGCATGAGCACGTAATGTACCTATCAGTCCAGTCACCACCCGTTTTTTTTATCAAGCTTAAGCTCGTCTGTACAAACGCTCAAGTATTTGTACAGTCGATAAAAGTACCCACAGTAGACTTGCTTGCACTGCTTAAGAGATTAGGACCACAGGTCTACTCCTGACGGACTAGCGCCGCCCCAATTTCGGCTCTATGTGGTAGAGCTATGCTCAAAGAGTATTACAATTATATTTAAGAACCTTGCTCTGATGCCATGCTGCAGCTATATTATTTTTATAGCCCCAGTGTGTCTGCTCGACCAGAGAAGCACCAAGCTGTCACAGAATATCAGCGTAAAAATGGCAGTTAATGTTGCTGCGTTTCGTATGGTGACTGTAGCTAGCTATTATTTAATTTTAGTAGTCATCTATGTCGAGACCTCTCGCCAGAGAGAAGTATGTTCGTTGGTCGAGCGCTGACACTGCCGCTGCCGCTGCCACTGCCCTACGCTCCCTCAAATGTCGGTTTTTCGTGCGGAAGTCAAAGGACGGGCAGCGCGAGCGGCAGTGAGTGTTCACATTCAGCTCCATCGCTCACTTCACGCCAAGCCCCTGGATGAACGGACGTGCGTGCCGTCTTGTTATTAAATAAGTACGACGATGTACCAAAATGCCTTTCAAGTGGAATAATGAAAATACAATAAAGTTTTTAGAACTGCTGGAATCAGAAAAAACTATATTATGGGATTTCAACGATAAAAACCACAATTCATCATTTTCTACGAATACGAATTTTCTTTTTGAGATAACATAGTACCTATGTACATAATTAATTATAAATTCGTCAAATTTATTATATTAATATAAAATTTAGTTTAAGAAATTAATGAACATTAACATTTTATTTCTAAAAACGATTAGTAACTCAATTGATTATTTATTTATTAAAATGTAAAATAGGTTAAATGGTAATATTTGCATAATAACCTGCGATTTTTAAATTGTAATTTTATTGTAATTAAAATTATGAATTAATTTATACTGTAGTGTAATTATAAAAATATTAATAGCTTAACTAATCTCATATAATATTTAATATTATTTATGTAACAATAATGTAATAATTCAATTAATAATTTATGAACCATACTGTATATGAATTCAAATAGAGTGGATCTGTATATGTATTTAATTTTACATAATATTTGAATTCAAAAAGAATGTTTGTAACTAAATTTTAAGCAATGCAATAATTTTAAAATGTAACATTGGGTTTATGTAATTAGCTGTATTTCATATCATTTTTGCATGCTAATTATGGCAAAACATGTCAGTTCCACGTCATTGATGATGTGCCATGTTTTTAAGCAAATAAATTCTATCAAATAAAATCTATCTATCTATCTTCTTTTGAGCTTGATATCTTTTTAAATTATTAACATAATTTTGTATTGCAAGAAGACACAGCGCGGACGCTGTAATCATTTCGATTTCGAAGTCTGCCATAGTCGAAAGCCAAAAGCGATGTGAGTGGTAGGGCAGAGTGTGAATGCACACTTCCCGCGATCCTGCTACGGCAGTATTTAGCGAAGTATTGCCGGCAGTGCGAGGAGCAGTGGCAGGGGCTGAATGTAAATGAGGCATTATACTTTCCTTTTTTATTGGCCTATTACATCTACATATACCTACATGGTAAATTTTAATTATAGGCAGTCAATTAGTATATGAATAATTTGCTATAATCGCCACGCTGTGACACCGATTAGGAAACAATGTTCTGGTAGCTAGGATCAAGCTGAGATGCTTCTGGCATAACCGCCTCTTACGGCACTAATTTGGCTAAATTGGGCGATAGGTTTTCTGAGTGTTGTCACCACGGGTAAATAAGGGAAAGTAGGGAAAAATATTTAAATTTACAGTATATTCTAGGTTAAGCTTTATGTATTTCAAAAATATTCTTTACCACTGTAATATGTCTGCCTCATGAGCCTAGTGATTGCTGATCATGAGATCCCAGATTCGAATCCTGAGTCGGGCCAAAATCACTTATTGGGTTTTTCTATCAAGAAGTTCTCAGTAGCAGCTCGGAGTCAGGAAGATGGCGGAGTTTCACCCTCTTGCCTCGGAAAGCACGTAAAACCGTTGGTCATGCCTGCACCTGATCTCTCTGCGGACGTGTCGGTTTGATTTCCGATCAGACTGAGAGAGGAAACAGAAAGTGCACTTGTGTCGCGCCGCCTTGGCACGAGCTGTATTTTGTCAAAGGTGCCGCCGGGACATCAAAAGTTGCCACGTGCGGCATATTTCAAATTGTCCTTCGGGTGTACCCGAAGAATTTGTATTTTAAAACGAAGCGCCGCCGTAGTGAAAGGTTCTTTGCTACCTAACTTGTTTTTATTATTTATATTCGTATTTTATTACCATAAACATAAGAATAAAATAGTATAGCCTTTAACAGTGATAGAGCTACGCGAGTGGTAGACCTCACAGAATACCGGCGTGAAGTGGAAGCTCTGCTTCCGCGTATCTTCTGGTAAGTGCAGGTGGCCGGAGTGGTAGGAAATAAATGTTAGACTACCCATGAGGATACCAGCACCCCTGGAAAATCCCTCGCTGAACATCCACGACCAAGTTACTCCACACCTGAGCGTTAGTGCTCAGGCTGCCGCGCGTATTCGAGGGGGGGGGGGGAGGCAAAATTCCGCTCAAGACAACAAGTGCTTGGGGCAAGCGGAGCAACAAGACCAAGGCGACCCCTGCTACGCAATCCTTGACTTTCTGCAATATCAGGGGACTTCACTCTACCCTAAATGCCGACCACTACCATTTCGAGACAGCGAGGCCGGCTCTGCTCTTTTAGACCGAGACGCAGGTGTCCTCTCCGGCTGATGCTTCGTATCTCTCCTACCCGGGGTACAAACTGGAATACTCCTTTGTGCCTCGGGCTGGAGTTTGCGTATACATCAGAGAGGACATCTGTTCTCGACGCCTCGGCAGTCTTGATGTTTTGTACCTGTCTATCCTTTCACTACGCGTAGACAGCGACGACACTCCGCGCGTCTAAGGGTTCCTCTATAGGTCCCATAGCGGTGATGCCGAAACAGACCAACTCTTCGACCACGTCCAAATGGCTACAGATTCGTTGCTATAGCAGATACCCTCCGCAGAGATCGTGATCCTCGGCGATTTTATCGCCCCATCACACCTTGGCTAGAACCAATGGCTTGATTCACGTCGGTTGCACGTGCATCATGCGTGGAGATCTGTTCATGATTTTGCCTTGGCATATGGTCTGACACAACTGGCTACTTCGCCTACGCGGATTCTAGATGTGGAGGATCATGCACCTTCCTTGTTGGACCTTCTGCTGACCTCTCATCCGGACGGATATCAGATTTCTGTCGACGCCCCTTTTAGCTCCAGGGACCATTGTCTTGTCCGGAGTGTGGTGCCACTCACGCTGAAATCGCTGCCGTGTTTAGCACTATAGGTCAGCCGATTGGGATAGGATGCGGTCTTTCCTTGCACCCTACCCTTGGGGGCGGGTTCTCTACTAGGCTCTTTCTTTGCGTCCAACTCGACTCTCTATGACGGGGGGATTACGCCGCCCACCATCCCGCGGTGTGTGCTCCATGCCGGAGGTGCGGTTCACACAGCGCTCGGTTTGCAAAGCACTCCTCTCCCTGGACATCCACAAGTCGAGTGGGCCTGACGGAATCCCCCCAATTGTGCTGAGGACGTGTGCTCCAGAGTAACACCGGTTTTAACGCGTCTTTTCTGGCACTCCTACCCCTTAGGCGTAGTCCCTAAATCATGCAAGAAGACTTTCGTCCACCCGATCACTAAAAAATGCGACCGCTCAGACCCGTCCAACTACCGGCCTATCGCCATCACCTCCTTGTTCTCCAAAACAATGGAGTAACTTGTATACTGCCAGCTCATGAGGTACCTTGAGGATCACCAGCTGATTAGTGATCGCCAATACGGTTTTCGTCGTGGTCGTTCAGGTGGTGACCTTCTGGTCTACCTGACTCTTGTGCATTTGGATCACCTGATTTATTGCAGATCGGAGCATCAAGGTCGTTGTAGACGGTACAAGCTCCGATTACAAGCCTATTATTGCTGGTGTTCCACAAGGCTGCGTGCTATCATGTTTCTTCTGCATATCAATGATATGTTGCATAGAAATATGTTCATTGCTTTACGGATGACAGCACTGGTGATGCTATGTACACTTGTCGTGCCAATATTTCTCGGGAAAACGTCTTCGAGTACCGGCAGAGAATAAATAATAGTATTACGTACAGAAGTTACACTTTTTTGATGTTGACTGCTTGCCGACTTTTAATAGCCTACATAATTATTATTAATTAGATAAATTGCGCACGCTAGCTAAATAAAACTTAATCGCTGCGTGCGAGTGTCCGTATTACTTTGCATGTTTTCCCTTTCTTAATTCACGGCGGACTTTCCGTGATTACTAAGGGCTAAGGGATGTAAATACCTAGCACCTATTCTGACTATGATCGACTGACCATATTTTCGCAGCTATTTGAGTTCTACGTTGCCCAACGCATGCAACTTGCAAGGCCATTCGTTAATCGTTAGGAGTCGCGACGCTTGGCTCGAAAGAAACAACAAACAAACTTCAAATATGATTCCTATTCTACCAAGTTTAAAAACCTGTTTTTAGACTCAGTTTTAATTTCAGTATTTTGTGTTATTATATCTTAAAGTATTTTAATAACAAAAGACAAGTATAGGTATGTAAGTAGATACTTGGATAATAAAGCAAATTTCAACTAAGTTTTGTAATAAAGTACGTAGGTATTACTTCTGCAGATAAATTATTACTTAATAATTTTTTGGTAGAAGTACCTAAAAATGTAATAAATTCACCTTTCGTAACTTCCTACTAAAATCCTTCGGTAACTTAAAGAATGATATATCTGAAACATTTTGTTGGTCATTTAGCATCTATCCACGCAACAGTTATAGTAGGAACGACTTTTTGTCATTACAAATGATCAAATATGTAATATATATATATATATATATATATATATATATATATATATATATATATATATATATTTTAAATTACAGTAAAAACTTTTAAACTATTTTATCCTACATAAATATAATAAACACTAAACAAAAACTATTTGTACAGGAACGGGAGGCAGGTGCTCTTCAATGATTGATTTATTGAACGTTTGTTGGTTATATTTAAGTCGTCTTATTGCTAACAGTGTGTATCAGGCTCTACAATCTTAGAACAAAAAACTTGGAAACCTATGAAATGCTATCATGCAAAATTAAGACGCACTTAGTAAACTATTTAAAACCATATCTATTGACTACTTTTTATTTTAGTCGTATTATAAAATCGGTATTATTCCGACATACAATAATAGGTGTTCGCAATTTCAAGCGAATAATTCGTTCATCACATACTAGATGTCGCCACTACATAGGTAGTAGCGACATCTAGTATGTCTCATCTATCAGGTAGCTTTACAAAATCTTTAAAAAGAATAGTTCTATTTAGTAGAAAATAAGTGTAACAGAAATTAAGATATTTGCTTTTGTTTAACATTAATATAAAATCTGTAATGAAAATTTTTGAAATTTTCTTATAAATAAATACTGCTTACATATGCTTTCGTAAAACTATTCATTAAAAAATCCAGTAACTAGATGTTTTTGATATTTTTTTGAAACTGAATCTGGCAGCACAACAACCTGCCATTATGGAATAGTTTTATTCACGTTTCCCGCCACAAATTATAAAGTTGTATGTTTCCCGCTACTTGTTTCTCGATATTGGAGTTGCGAATAACTAATATTTTATTTTATTTGGTGGAGTTGCTCCTATTTTATGAAAGTGTTTTTATGTTATTTTTTTTGTTTTATTTTATCTATTATATTATTTACGTTGAATTGAGCTACCTATTATTCTTACAACTTCATTTCCAACGATTTGTTTTTTTGTGATATCTTGTCTCCATTGTTACATAGAATAAATAATTTAAATAATTATGTCAGATAAGCGTTGCTGTGTCCCCGGATGTAAGGACAGTAAGGGTAAGTCATCTCGTCTCCAAACAACTTGCATCAAGGGCATTATTTGTCTTAGGCTTTAACACATAAGTATGACTTTTTTTAAATGTATCTTGTAAATATTTTAGGCAAGCTAGTTCTTCACAGATTTCCAAACCCAGAACAGGAAAGTGAACGATTTAGGGTATGGATTTATGCAATTGGCGGTGATATACTAGGCCTCGAAAATATGCACATATTCAAGTATCGCCGTGTGTGTCACTCACATTTTGAAGAAAAATTTCAATGCAGAAATAACAGAATTAGTAACATTGCTGTGCCAACTTTGAATATGCCAGGTTTGTCTTTATAGATTACAGAAAAAGTAAATATGTTATAGAATTAATTCAGGACAGTATATTATCAATGACATGTGTAGTTTTATTGTAAAATATGCCTAATTGAGTAGGTACCTACATAGCATTAATTTTTACAATGATTCATTCATTAAATAAATAGAATAAAATGAAGTACTACTTATATGCACTATAGAGCTTAAAAGGATAATACATGTAGCGATTCCGGCTGACAGAAGGATGAGGAAATGATAATTAAGCCTAGTTTTCATAAATATTAAGTTGGCAATGTGTTATCACCCCACTTTTTCTACTTTTTTCATTAAATAATGTTATATATTATTATTATATTGTGAAATTATACTTTTTGCAAGTCATCACAGATACTGGGCCTGTTTTTTATTGCCATATATATAAATAATTTCAAAGTTAATCCTATTATTTTCTTTTAGCTACATTATCAAATAAACCAGCAGTTATGAAAAGAAAACCCATGAAAGAAATTTTGAACCTAGCAGAACCGTCAACATCAACAGGTATTGATATATGTATATGATCATATATGTATTATCATGATTACAGCACATCACAAGTCCACAGCTGAACATAGTATGTGACCTTTTCAAGGGGACTTAACATACATATGAAAAAATGTTAATTTATTTAACTAAAAAAAAGAAAGAAGTTTCCAGTAGAAAGGGTTGAGATGATACAGAAGTTCCTAAATTTGGATTGACTTAACTAAGAGTCTAAAATATATACTATATATTGTTATATGATAACTAAAAATCCATAAAATTAAACACAATAAAATCTCTACAAATATAATGGAATAATCTAACATAAAATTTATAAAACTTATGTACATGTTAAATAACTTTAATAAAATTTTAATAAACCTCAAAACTAATAAAAGAGATGATTGCCTTCAGATGGCTGAACGGCTTATCTCTTGATCAAGTCACCTGTCAACAAAAAAAGCTAAATTATATTTCATCTGTTTGGCCACTATGATGCTTTAGACGGACACACAGATACAAATGTTTAATTTATAACACCCCTCTGTTTTTATCTTTTAAATTCAAAAAGCGTGGTAATGCATTATTTTAACTGATATTACTGTGCACGCACTCATTTATAAGGGTCAATCTGTAGACAAAAACATGGTGTCCCATAAATCACGTTCAATTTGGGATAGATGCAAATAAAATTAGAAGCCTTACTTGCTCATATTTACAATAACTGCAATAATGGTTTATCATTTATATATTTGAACTTAATTTAAAATTTAGCTACTCTTTAAACAATAACATGTATACTGCACAAAGTAAATTACAGTTAAATTCTTTTTCAATTTAACAATTAAATAACTATGCAGCTGTGACTGTGCACTTGAATATTTGCAGCGCATTGCCTGGCAGGGTCGCCATGTAATGTTGGTAAAGATGTTAACGAGAGGAGACACATTGATCCGTCTATTACTTTAATTAAACAACTCATATTCTAAACTTAACACTGTATTGTTGTGGGAGTTACACTCAATCCACTGAGAAACACCCATTTCTCCTAACCCCTAGTGATATATTTATTTTGGTTCTTTAAATCTTTTCTTCTTTTGAATTATGAATTTCGTTTCAGATCATTACTCTGAATGCTCGGTACATCAATTACATACAAAAATGGAAGGAAATACATCTCACAAAGAAAATCTTGGTTATAGTCTGCGCGGAAGTGCTAGTCATCGCCTTAGGTATGCAAGCGGCGAGACGGGGGAGGACGCGATTGACAAGACGCACACGAGATATTTGAGGACAGATAAATCTCCGGATAACCATGTTAGAAACTGTCTTAATTAACATAATGGGTAAATTATTTATATTTTCCGGGCTAAACAAAAATTAACACGTATTTAAAAGCGTTAATTAGATTTTATTATTTATAATACAAAACAGTTTTCTAAACTCACCACCCAAATTAAACCTAAATTACCTTACTGCGAGAATTCTATGTTCGACCTGTGGGTTCGTATCACAAATAAGGAGGTTATTAAAACCTTGCGGTGTCTAGACATGAATAAAGCTAGTGGACCAGTTGGTATACCAGCTATAGTTCTATAGCGAAATCCGTTATAGCACAAAATTAATCCATATCTTCTTCTTCTTCATTACTATACATGTCTTCAATTTCCATATCCTCCTCAGAATCTGAATCGTTTCCCAGGTTTATGATCAACTCGTCTATTACATTGTCAAACCTCATATCGTGGTCCCAATATTGGTTCTCGATTTTCTGTACGTGGTCGTCACACTTTTGCCATCTTCCCGGAGTGAATTCAGAAAACAATTTTGTGATGATTGGAATTTTGTCGTCCAATGAAGTATTTATATAATTTGTAGCTAAATTGTTCTTTATATCGGCCCACACAAGCTCAATGGGGTTGAGATCAGGATGATATGGCGGAAGGCGAAGAACGATATGACCTGAAGCCTTTAATATTTCGTCAATGACGTAAATTTTTTCGGACTGAGTTCTATTTATCAAATGAAAGAGTTCGGCTTTTGTATTATCTGGTGTAAATTCAACATTAAGTTCGCGTAACCAATCTTGCATGTCCCTTTTTAAACTTGACATAGTAGGTTTTTTCTTTACCTGTACACAATGGTAGGAGGCATTGTCCATTACGACCACTGAATTAGGAGCTAGTTTATTTTTCAATTTGTGACTAACCCAGTTATGAAAATTTGTGGCATTCATATCGCCATGGTAATCCCCACATTTCGAATCTGATTTGAAAATTGTTAAGGCACCGTTAACTAATCCGTCTCGGCTACCACCATGAACAATCACCAAACGACGCCCTTTGCCAATATCAGCATAAATTCCAGGCTCAGATTCGGATTGCCAACACATATTGGAGGTGTGGCTACTATTAACGTAGGTTTCGTCCAGATAATATATGTTTCGGTTTTAATTTCTATGTTTCCGAATAGCTCTTAAATACCTTACTCTCCATTCAGCAATACTGGGCCTCTCAATTAAAATGTGTCTCTTAGATTTACATTTTTTAAATAAATATCCCATCTTATGTAAAAGCTGTCGTAAATAGGTACAACCGCAGTTCACAATGCCATCTTCTTTTAAAACTGCAAGCAGCTTACGAATACTTGGGATTTTCTTATCACTAGTATAAAATTGATGAATTTTTCTTCGTATAACTCCCATGTCAAAATCATCAATCTGGATTCTCTTTTTTATTTCTTTAGGTTTCCGCGGAGATGAAAATTTTGCATTTTCCGATGTTTGTAGACTCGAATTTCCTTCAGCTACAATTCGCATTACGGTGCGGGCAGACACTCCTGTAGCCTCTGCTACTAATTTATTAATGTTCATATCATATTTGTGTTCCATACTTTCCTTGTCGCCCTTTCGTCTTAAAAAAAACTATGTACATTATAAATAATATTTTTCACTTGTCGTGGTATTGGCGGACCCATCTTAGAATATTTATCTCGTGTATTTTTGGAGAAAACTGTCGCGTACAACTAAATCGTGTAACCGTCGCGGCGGTTGACGGCAGACTGCGTCAGCTTGATGTTTATCTACCTCCCCCGTCCTGCCGCTCACATACCTAAGGCGATGACTAGCACTTCCGCGTAGACTAGTCAGAATTTTGATGGCATTTATTAACAGTTTCAATTTATTGAACATAAGATATAAACTTTTATTATAATACAAATATATATATATATATATATATATATATATATATATATATATATATATATATACTATATATACTATATATACTATATATATATAAACTTTTATTATAATACAAATATATATATATATATATATATATATATATATATATATATATATATATATATATATATATATATTATAATAAAAGTTTATATCTTATGTTCAATAAATTGAAACTGTTAATAAATGCCATCAAAATTCTGACTAGTCTGCGCGGAAGTGCTAGTCATCGCCTTAGGTATGTGAGCGGCAGGACGGGGGAGGTAGATAAACATCAAGCTGACGCAGTCTGCCGTCAACCGCCGCGACGGTTACACGATTTAGTTGTACGCGACAGTTTTCTCCAAAAATACACGAGATAAATATTCTAAGATGGGTCCGCCAATACCACGACAAGTGAAAAATATTATTTATAATGTACATAGTTTTTTTTTAAGACGAAAGGGCGACAAGGAAAGTATGGAACACAAATATGATATGAACATTAATAAATTAGTAGCAGAGGCTACAGGAGTGTCTGCCCGCACCGTAATGCGAATTGTAGCTGAAGGAAATTCGAGTCTACAAACATCGGAAAATGCAAAATTTTCATCTCCGCGGAAACCTAAAGAAATAAAAAAGAGAATCCAGATTGATGATTTTGACATGGGAGTTATACGAAGAAAAATTCATCAATTTTATACTAGTGATAAGAAAATCCCAAGTATTCGTAAGCTGCTTGCAGTTTTAAAAGAAGATGGCATTGTGAACTGCGGTTGTACCTATTTACGACAGCTTTTACATAAGATGGGATATTTATTTAAAAAATGTAAATCTAAGAGACACATTTTAATTGAGAGGCCCAGTATTGCTGAATGGAGAGTAAGGTATTTAAGAGCTATTCGGAAACATAGAAATTAAAACCGAAACATATATTATCTGGACGAAACCTACGTTAATAGTAGCCACACCTCCAATATGTGTTGGCAATCCGAATCTGAGCCTGGAATTTATGCTGATATTGGCAAAGGGCGTCGTTTGGTGATTGTTCATGGTGGTAGCCGAGACGGATTAGTTAACGGTGCCTTAACAATTTTCAAATCAGATTCGAAATGTGGGGATTACCATGGCGATATGAATGCCACAAATTTTCATAACTGGGTTAGTCACAAATTGAAAAATAAACTAGCTCCTAATTCAGTGGTCGTAATGGACAATGCCTCCTACCATTGTGTACAGGTAAAGAAAAAACCTACTATGTCAAGTTTAAAAAGGGACATGCAAGATTGGTTACGCGAACTTAATGTTGAATTTACACCAGATAATACAAAAGCCGAACTCTTTCATTTGATAAATAGAACTCAGTCCGAAAAAATTTACGTCATTGACGAAATATTAAAGGCTTCAGGTCATATCGTTCTTCGCCTTCCGCCATATCATCCTGATCTCAACCCCATTGAGCTTGTGTGGGCCGATATAAAGAACAATTTAGCTACAAATTATATAAATACTTCATTGGACGACAAAATTCCAATCATCACAAAATTGTTTTCTGAATTCACTCCGGGAAGATGGCAAAAGTGTGACGACCACGTACAGAAAATCGAGAACCAATATTGGGACCACGATATGAGGTTTGACAATGTAATAGACGAGTTGATCATAAACCTGGGAAACGATTCAGATTCTGAGGAGGATATGGAAATTGAAGACATGTATAGTAATGAAGAAGAAGAAGATATGGATTAATTTTGTGCTATAACGGATTTCGCTATAGAACTATAGCTGGTATACCAACTGGTCCACTAGCTTTATTCATGTCTAGACACCGCAAGGTTTTAATAACCTCCTTATTTGTGATACGAACCCACAGGTCGAACATAGAATTCTCGCAGTAAGGTAATTTAGGTTTAATTTGGGTGGTGAGTTTAGAAAACTGTTTTGTATTATAAATAATAAAATCTAATTAACGCTTTTAAATACGTGTTAATTTTTGTTTAGCCCGGAAAATATAAATAATTTACCCATTATGTTAATTAAGACAGTTTCTAACATGGTTATCCGGAGATTTATCTGTCCTCAAATATCTCGTGTGCGTCTTGTCAATCGCGTCCTCCCCCGTCTCGCCGCTTGCATACCTAAGGCGATGACTAGCACTTCCGCGCAGACTATAACCAAGATTTTCTTTGTGAGATGTATTTCCTTCCATTTTTGTATGTAATTGATGTACCGAGCATTCAGAGTAATGATCTGAAACGAAATTCATAATTCAAAAGAAGAAAAGATTTAAAGAACCAAAATAAATATATCACTAGGGGTTAGGAGAAATGGGTGTTTCTCAGTGGATTGAGTGTAACTCCCACAACAATACAGTGTTAAGTTTAGAATATGAGTTGTTTAATTAAAGTAATAGACGGATCAATGTGTCTCCTCTCGTTAACATCTTTACCAACATTACATGGCGACCCTGCCAGGCAATGCGCTGCAAATATTCAAGTGCACAGTCACAGCTGCATAGTTATTTAATTGTTAAATTGAAAAAGAATTTAACTGTAATTTACTTTGTGCAGTATACATGTTATTGTTTAAAGAGTAGCTAAATTTTAAATTAAGTTCAAATATATAAATGATAAACCATTATTGCAGTTATTGTAAATATGAGCAAGTAAGGCTTTTAATTTTATTTGCATCTATCCCAAATTGAACGTGATTTATGGGACACCATGTTTTTGTCTACAGATTGACCCTTATAAATGAGTGCGTGCACAGTAATATCAGTTAAAATAATGCATTACCACGCTTTTTGAATTTAAAAGATAAAAACAGAGGGGTACTGCTACTAATTTATTAATGTTCATATCATATTTGTGTTCCATACTTTCCTTGTCGCCCTTTCGTCTTAAAAAAAAACTATGTACATTATAAATAATATTTTTCACTTGTCGTGGTATTGGCGGACCCATCTTAGAATATTTATCTCGTGTATTTTTGGAGAAAACTGTCGCGTACAACTAAATCGTGTAACCGTCGCGGCGGTTGACGGCAGACTGCGTCAGCTTGATGTTTATCTACCTCCCCCGTCCTGCGGCTCACATACCTAAGGCGATGACTAGCACTTCCGCGCAGACTAGTCAGAATTTTGATGGCATTTATTAACAGTTTCAATTTATTGAACATAAGATATAAACTTTTATTATAATACAAATATATATATATATATATATATATATATATATATATATATATATATATGTGTGTGTGTTGTTTGCCGAAGTTGATCCGATAAACAAATCCACCTTGCGATGGTTACGGAAAATGTTGATCCGATTTAAATGAGCCAATCAGAGCACGAAAATGATAAGACAAACGATCGGATTGGCTGAAAGCAGCCGCGACGTTGCCGTTTCGTATCTTTGGCGGTACAAGCTACAGATTAAATGCGTGTTCAATACAATAAAGCATTCAGGGTGCTGTTGGGTCTGCCTCGTTACTGTAATGCGCCCGGTTTGTTTGCGGATGCGCGTGTGGATTGTTTCTACACCACCATGCATAAACGATGCACATCCCTGGTGCGTAGGGTGCGGGCCAGTTCTAATGGTATCCTGAGGGCATTTTCTGACAGGTTTGAGGTCATTACCTGAACCATTGTCATATGGTGTACGTGCTGACTAATTGGACCTGTCTTAAATATAGTTTTAAATAAATAGTTTTAAAATTAAGTTAATAGTTTCAAGTTTAACTAAAATTAGTTTTAAGATTTGTATTATTACTAACATCTATGATCCTTATGGTCGAAATAAACGACTTGTTTGACGAATAACTCGACAACGACAAGGTATTCGCCTGAGTGCGTGTTTGTGTGTGTGTGTGTGTGTGTGTGTGTGTGTGTGTGTGTGTGCGCGGATGTGAGCATGTGCTTGCGCATGTGGGTGTGTGAGTTTATGTGTGCGTGTGGGTGTACGTGCGTTCATGTGTGTTCGTGTGAACGCATGTGTGTGCGTGTGTGTGCGGCAGTGTGCGTGTGTGAGTGTGTGTATGAGTTTGTGCGTGTACGCATGTGTGCATGTTTGCACGCGCTTGCGTGTTTGTGTGTGTGTTTACCATAAACCAGTTAACATGTTTTCTACATCTTCATAATCAAGATTTTTAAGGACGCGTTTACAAAATTGATAGGTATAGAATCGAACTATTACATGAGATATTATCATGAGACCCTACCTCCGCTCTTGATGGAGTGACCTCAAAATGTAATTCGGGATTACTACTGGAACTCCTGGACTAGTAGAACTGGGTGTGCAGAGTTTAGGCTCGTTTTGTTAGTTTGTTAGTTAAAAGTTAGAGGCGGAAAACGGAGACGTGGTTGAGGCGGAGGTGAATGCAGCGTAGCTTGTGGTGAAGGCGGAGGAAAGAAATTTGTGGTGAAGTCTGAGATAGTGGAAACGGGGAGAGCGGGGTCAGAAGTGGGTCGACCTTAGATTGTGATGTAGGCGGAAAGAATAGTGACGGCGCGTGGTGGTGGCGGCGGAGGGAGCAGAGTTTATGGTGGAGGCGGAGGTAGCGGAGGTGGAGAACGAAGGCTAGAGGGGTGCGGTGGTAGATGTGGAGGCGTAGGTGGCAGAGGAGGTGGTGGGTGCACTGGAGTGCAGTAAAGTGGGTACCACGTGAGGGCAAGTGAGGCTCACATAAAGGACAGTTGGTTACAGCGAAAAACAATGTGGCTGGTAAGTGGATATCGATACTGCCCATAAAGATGTTACTACGAGGTTATCCATTTTTCCGAATATCAGCTTGGCTGCCTATTGGTACTAGAGACAAAGTGAAAACAACTTTTGTTTTGTGACGGTTTCATCATAACTAACAAAACAAACCCAAACTCGGCATATCGATCCTGACTGCTCTCAAGTGATCGAGCAGTCTCAGAGCGGATATTCTGAAAAATCAACCTCTGATCCCTCTGTGTAACCGTTTCGCATGCGCGAGACAAACAATGATGATCTCGATCGATAGCTAAAAGCATTTCTCGTTGTTCCACACTTTCCTGAGATCGAGAAGCAGTAGTGCGGACTCGTTTAAATTCTAGTCGTAATTGGCGCTGCGTGGAAGTTTCTGCGGACAAACTTAGTGCATTACGCTAACGGTTAGCACCTAGCCGTTGTTAAAGCTCTGCGTGGGTTGGAGAGAAACTACTGCTACTACTAACTAACCTGCGCATCTTAAAACCCTTGAGTTTCGAGACAGATTTGATATTTTTATAAAAGGCATAGCTAGATTCCTTCTTAATCCGATACCAACGATATTCAAAATAATGAAAAGTTATCGAATAAGTACGTAATAGTAGAAAAATAATAATTATTCGAAGGAAAATTAAACACATCAACCAACACAGACAACAAAGGTAACCCCCGTTTCTATAGGATGATAACTTAGAACCAAAAGTTTGACTTGACTTCATGATAGTGTAACTTGTTGTACCACCAATCAATCTGTTTAGTAATATTGGTGTGAAACTCTCCATACAATCAGATAGGACGTGTAAAGTTCCCGGATTTCCTAATGCACATAAAAAGTGCAAAAATTAAACAAAAATTACGATTTTTCAAAACAATATTATGGGATTTAAGCTTGCACCATTTAATGCGGTAAACATTTTTGACGGTCGACATATTGTTAAACAGCTGTTCCCTTGCAATTTATAATATTACTGCCCCGCTCCTTTATAAAAATAGCGTGATTATTATGTTCCCAGAGTTAAATTTTTATTTTTATTTTAACTAATAACATATGATTTTGTGCATTCAATTACAGAGAAAAACCTTTTAAAATCAATACGGCGTGATAATATGTAGCCTAAAACCTTCCTTGGTAAACAAAGAACATTTTTGCTTAATTTCAATTCAATCTATCCAGTAGTTTTGGCGTGAAGCCGTACCATACACACAGACAAACAGACAAAAATTCTAAAAACTCACTTTTTGTCATCAGTTACGTTTTTCTAACAAAAGCCACTTATTTTTTCTCGAAAATACTCAATGTACAGTTTTTTGTCGTTACTGTTTTATTATATGTATAGATGTATAGATGATAGGAATCGATTCAGTAAACAATTCTCAACAAACTACTTTTTCAAAGTGCGTTAATTATGTTACGTGTTGTACATTGCGTTCAAATTATCAACCAAGTATGATCGGTTGTTTTTGCGTCCCCCAACAGCAAAAAATTAAAAAACTGCGGTATCTTACCCCAGCCAGTTTGGGAATTTTATCGCTGGTTCTAGAATCAGATGAATCGGTCCGATTCGAGAGGTTTTTGGATCGATTCGGTGAATCGATGCGGTGCTCCGAATCGATCTAAAAATCGATTATTTTGCTCCAAAGAATCGATTTTAGATCGACATGCCTATATTGAATACGCATTTAATCTGTATCTAGTACCGCCAAATATAAAAAACGGCAACGTCGCGGCTGCTTTCAGCCAATCCGATCGTTTATTTTATCGTTTGCTGTGCTCCGATTGGCTCATTTAAATCGGATCAATATTTTCCGTAACCATCGCAAGGTGGATTTGTATATCGGATCAACTTCGGCAAATGCTAGCAAACAGTGTCTCGTGAGTGCAGATGTTGATCCGGTCGGAGCCACATTCAACATGCGTTTGTAAAATCGTGGCTAAACTATTACATTAATATAAAGTAGCAAAGGAATAATTATAGAAGTGAAAGAAAATTAACTAATTTTTCAGATCCGGTTACTGCGATGCAAGCACCTGTGATATCAACAAATCCTGTAGTTATAAAGAAAAGGGCTGAAATGGTTTTAGGTATGGTTTATTTTGATTGAGAGTTAGAGAGATATTTATATATCATATTTGATATTTGTTCTGACAGATAATATTTAATATTTATTTGTATTTTTTTTTTGCGTTTGTAATCCGGTATCCGCCATATGAACTATTTTGTGCATGAACGTAAAATAAATACCTAACTAATTTAAAGAATTTACATTAGACAAGAGCCAGAGCCGTGGTAGCTCAGTGGTTAACGCTCGCTGTAAATATAACAGAACGCGAGTAACTCGGGTTCGATCCCCGCCGGCACCAATGAAATTGTTAATTGCAATTTTAAGTGCTGATTTACCACGTGCTCGGCGGTGAAGGAAAACATCGTGAAGAAACCTGCATGTCTGAGGAATAAGAAAAAAAATATTTCGAAGACATGTGAAGTTCGTCAACACGCATTTGGGCAGCGCGGCGGACACTTCCTTGCCCTAAACCCTCTCAGAAATGAGGGGAGGCCAGAGCCCAGCAGTGGGACGTATATATAGGCTGTAACTTTACTTTTTTTTACATTAGACAATAGGTAAAAAAATTGCCATTAAAGTATTGGTCACTAAATTTAAAAATATTTGATTCAAGAAGGTCAATTTGCAACACAACTAATAAATACTTAATGATGTTTGTGGCGTGTTGCAATAAATGTTTCTTTCTTAAACAAAACCAGTTGATATATTTATTTATTTCTAATTTTGAAGGAGGAACATTAGCAGTCAGGAAAAAGACCAAAAGGGTATTTCAGACCAAGGTTGAAAAAGAGCTGCTTAAGCAAATTATAGCATCTAAAATAAAAATCAGTAAAATGAAAAATATAATTGCGAAACAGAAAGCTCAAATAAAAGCAGCAAAAAAGTTTGCAACAAATCCTGCAGTTTTAAAAGTTTTAGACAATTGTTCCAGTACTGCGAAAATTTTAATGCAGTTACAGTGGCGAGAAAATAAGAAACAAGAAAAAGGACGACGATTTACCCTGCCAGAGAAGATTGCTGCTTTGTCAATATTCAAGCAAAGCCCCAAAGGATATAGGTTTTTTAGAAAAATATTTATTTTGCCTGCCCCTCAAACTCTCATTAAACTCATACAGAGGAGTAATCTCCAACCAGGACTTAATAAAAATATTTTTTCCCAGTTAAAAAATAAAGCACAAACTATGAACACAGAACAAAAATTATGTATTCTGTTATTTGATGAAATGATGTTGAAAGCTCATGTTACATTTAATGAGAGAAAAAATAAAGTAATAGGGTTTGTTGATAATGGACAGCAACGAAAGCCAGAGTATGCAGATCATGCCCAAGTTTTCATGATTCGTGGGCTGATCCACAATTATAAACAAGCTGTGTCTTATTCGTTTTCGTCAAGTGCAACAAAAGGACCAGAATTAGCGAATCAAATAAAAGAAGTAATAACAGAGATACAAAAAGCAGGATTAATTGTGGTGGCTACAGTATGCGACCAAGGCGCAAATAATAGACAGGCTATAAAACTTTTGATGAATGAAACTAGGGGTAATTATTTGAGAAGAGGTGAAACTCATAAAGATAATATTATGTTGATAAATAATACTGAGATTATTCCTCTGTATGACCCTCCACATCTTCTTAAAGGCATAAGAAATAATTTATTAACCAAAAATTTAAATTTCACCGTAGATGGCGTGACCAAAACCGCCAAATGGTCTCATTTGCAACTTTTATACAAAGAAGATCCGGGGTATAAAGGAATACGACTAATTCCAAAACTAACAGAAGCCCATATTAACCCAGAAAAATTAAACAAAATGAAAGTCAAATATGCTTCACAGATTTTCAGTCGCACTGTATCATCAAATATGGGATACCAAGCAGGTATAGTCAATGTATTTAGTTCATATATCTTGTATGAATGTTTTATTGTTCTTGTTAATCCAAATGAACATTTGTTTCACAGATAAGGGCATACTTCCAGAAGAGTGCAAAGACACGGCTGATCTGCTGCTTTTCATGGATAATATTTTCGACTCAATAAATGGCAGTTTTAAAAAGAAAAGACATGCTAAACCCCTCTACTTGGAGCTGCAACACCTCACTCCATACATCACAAAACATGGATGGATGCCAAAAAAGTTTTTGCGTCTATGAAATTTATATCTTCCACTGGGAGGGAGGAATCTATTCCAACTGTGACAAATTGGGTGTGGACACTAGAAGGGATCGAAGTTTTATTAAAAAAATTGGAAATTGATCATGGTATTACATCAGTGTGGTTGCGTCATCTAAATCAGGACCCACTGGAAAATTTCTTTGGTGCGGTTAGAAGCCATAGGTGCCGCAATATTAATCCAACTTGTGACCAATTTGAGTCAGCTTTTACTACACTTTTGATTAATAATTTAACTAGTGTCCACACTCATGGTAAAAACTGCGAGCTCGATTATTGTAATGCCTTGCATACTCTCATCGTTAATGAAAACTCAGAGGCATCGTCAACCTGCACTTTTGATTTCACAAAAATTTTAGAAATAAACTTCACACCAATTACATTGAAACTAAACAACCCCCGTATAATTGCGCCATTACAATATGTTAGTGGATATTTCTTAAAAAAAGCAAAAACTCAAGTTTTTAAACATTGTGTTAACTGTAAATATGACCTTACTTCTGAAGAAGAAATAGAATACATAAAATACAGAGAATATGCGGGTAGACGATGGCTTTGTACTCCCAGTAATGATTTGATTCAATCAATTTCAAATATGCAGGATATAATCAATCATATTTCAAAAGACAATTTTGAAAATGATCAGCTAAAAGAAATTATAAAAACAAGCATATATACTTTAATTGATTTTGATTTTATGAAATGTAATGTGCATAAAAATAAATTAGTTGATTATTTGATTAATATTGTGATGCGTTGTCTGATTTTTAATAGTTGTAAAAATATTAATAGAATATTGACTGGGAGAAAAGAAGTAGATGGTGATGAGAACTTTTTCCAAATTAAAGCCAAAAAGTTAAGAAGTAAACTTTTTAAAAGAAAGAAATAATTACTCTTGTTTTTACCAAAAAGAGTTAAATATTTAATTATTGTTACAAATTTTATTTATTCGTTCGTTTTAAACTAATCAATGATTTGTAATAATAGATACGCTTTAATTGAACTACCGAGTTATAAAAGTAAGAATAAAGAATCATAATTTTTTTTACATTTTTTATAATAAGCAGATATATTATTGCTAAATAGGTTAGATACTATGAAAAGAATGCATTATTACAATATTAATCAATTTATTTTTAAGCACATTTTATAATCGTCGTAAGTCCATTGCTAAAGATTGGTGATATTATGGGAATATTTGTCAGTATAACAGGCGGGTTGGCAACCGCAGCGTTTTTTTTTTTCTGAAGAGGCTGCTACACATCTCATGTTTTAGTTTATCTCTGTCGCTTCTTACGACACACGGAATCTCTAGCATATATACAGTAATCTATGCACAGGATGATATTGAGTAGTGAATTCTCTTACGCCGTCATTACATTACAGAGTACAATACAGCACATTATTATTTCTAATATTTATTTTATTTAAAAAAATGTGTTAGAAATAATACAAAGAAGCATAATGATTTCTTAAATTTACGCGAACACTACACATTGAATAAAAACTATATATACGGATTTTATCGCGTTTAATCAACTATTTTAACTTATTTTTAATTCCCAAAAGTTAGCTACCGTGTGTAAATATTTGTTTCAGAGAGCACGTGGGATCTGTGACAGAAAACATATGGCCGCCGAGCTTCAGCATGTCAAGCAAGTGTTGCAAGACAAACAAGCTTCGGGTCCCGCGCCGAGTGAAACCGGCCACAGTCGAGCGCCCGCCTGCTGTACTGCCGTATTTCAGAGGAGTCACAGACAAGGTTGGTTACATCTTGAAGGGAGCTTTCATTAAAAAATTACAAGCCGCCGAAGAAGATTGATCAATTTTTACCATCCATCAAATGTTATATTCCTCTACAAGATGCAGGTGTTTACAAGCTAGATTGTGAATGTGGTCTCTCTTAATTTTCCTTTTCATCATATCCAGTATAATTGTGTCAATTCCAGTAAATTACAGTTAAATTTTTTTTTTTTTATTTAACAGTTTAATAATTATTCAGACTGCGACAGTGCACTTGCATTGTCTGGCAGGGTCGCCGTGTAATGTTGGTAAACATGGTAACGAGAGGAGACATACTCTAAACTTAACACTACATTGTCGTGGGATCTACACTTCAATCCACTGAGAAACACCCATGTCTCCTAACCTACAGTGATATATTTAGTTTGGTTATTTCTTTAAATCTTTCCTTGTCTTCTTTTGATATTGATTTATGAATTTCATTTCAGGTCATTACTCTGAACGTTCGGTACATCGATTATACACAAAAATGGAAGGAAATACTTCTCACAAAGAAAATCTTGGTTAGTCTGACTTATGATGCCATTTTTTAACAGTTTCAATTTAACGAACATAAAAAGTAAAGTAAAGTTACAGCCCATATACGTCCCACTGCTGGGCACAGGCCTCCACTCATTTCTGAGAGGGTTTTAGGGCAGGAAATAGTCCGCCGCGCTGCCCCAATGCGTCGTAATATGCGTCGAAATAAATCGTGTTGGCGAACTTCACATGTCTTCGAAATATTTTTTTTTTATATCTCAGACATGCAGGTTTCATCATGATGTTTTCCTTCACCACAGAGCACGTGGTAAATCAGCAATTAAAATTGCAATTAAAAATTTAATTGGTGCCGGCAAGGATCGAACTCGGTTTGCTCGCGTATTGTGAAATTTACAGCGAGCGCTAACCATCTGAGCTACCACGGCTCTTGAACATAAGATATAAACTTTTTTATAATGCAAAAATTTTGAATTACTCTGTATATTTAATGTGTTTCTATGATTGTAATTATAATTCAATGTTTTTAATGAAGTTCTTATAACTTATATGTGGTAGAGCCACGCTACTTAATGCGGGTGAGTTTTGTATGGTGTTTAGGTTTTACTGGAAATGAGGTATTCTATCGTAGTCTTCAGGGGTGGCAACGTATCTGCATTTTAATTTTTAATTGAATTTAAATGTAGATATCTATAGGTACAGCATCAAATTACCATCAATTTGATTGTGTGCTCATTTGTCACAAACGCCTGTGTAAAATCATAACTAAAAGTATTACAATGATTTAAAGTAGCAAAGGAATAATTATAAAAGTGAAGCATGTTGCTGAAAGAAAATTAACTAATGTTTCAGATCCAGTTACTCCAATGCAAGATCCTGTGATATCAACTAATCCTGTAGTTATAAAGAAAAGGGCTGAAACGTTTTTAGGTATGATTTATTTTGATTGAGAGATGATAACTATTTATATTTAATATTTGATAATATGATATATATTTCATATTTATTCTGACATAGACAATATTTATATGTAAGGAAAAGAGATAATCTACATATGAAAACTAAAAAGTTACCAGATAATGAAGAACTAAAGATTAAGTACTTATATGAGAAACATGTGTAACAAAATTATTAAAAATCTGAAAAAAGAATATTATAAAAATAAATTAATAAAAAATCAAAGAAATACAAAATGAACATGGAAGATAATTACAGAAGTGTGTAATTTAATTAATTTTGTACAGGGAAAATAAAGTTATACTATTTGTCCAAAATTATACCAAGTTTGACGTTTTATTGTTTTTTTTTGCCAAATTTTTGACGTCACGTGGCTAGTGATTTTATACGTTTTGATTTTTGGTTTTATTATTATTTCTGTTTTATTTTTGTCTTAAGAACTTACCTAATACCTAATATGTTTTATATTCAGTAAGGGTAAAACGAAAAGAACACAAAAGAAACGATACCTACATAATTGAAACTGAACATCGTATTCATAAAATATTTTAAAATTCTGTTTTCATTTCGACACACAAACTGAGAGAAGCTGCTGCCGTCATCAAGCTTCTGGTAAAAATGGATAGGATAAGACTCATAAACAATGTTTACACATGTGCGATGACGAATTGCAATTTGCCTAGTATTATTAAGATACTGCATACTGCACATTATGAAATAATGGTATAAATAGGATAATTATACTACGAAATCCGACCCTGGTTACGTCGTGTTATAACGTTTGTATTATGACAGATGCGCTACTTTTTCTTGTATGAAGAATCCTTCATTTTGAAATCATTGGTATCATTACGTTAGCCTAATGGCAGGGTACGGGTCGCAAGCTCAAAAGGTCGTGAAATCGAGTCCGCTATTCGATTACTCTCGTGAACCGTCCCTAGCACAAGCATTTTAAGCTGGTGGTTAAGGGGAATATTAGTAATGATAATATCATTGCTAGTATTTTATCAGCCCTTTTTTACGTGGTAGAGCCATGCTGCAGTTATATCAGTAGTCCAGGAAGGACCACGCTCTCACAGAATACCAGCGTAAAATAGTAGCTTATTAATGCTACTGTTTCGTATGGTGAGTGTAGAGAACCGGAGACCCTTTTTACTGGAAACGAGGCATTTCATCTTAGTCCTCACGGGTGACAACGCGTCTGCATTTTTATTTGTAATCGAGGATAGATGTGGATGTCTATGGGCCACAGCAACCACTTACCATCAGGTGGACTGTGTGCTAGTTTGTCACCCTATCCTATAAAAAAGCCCTTCTTGATTATTGCTCCACCACCTCTTATATGTTCCTCTGTTTAGCTTAATAGTTGACTGATAGAATTCCCTATGGCATTAAAGTGCACCCTATGAACTATTTTGTGCATGAACGTAAAATAACAAATTTAAAGAATTTAGATAGGTACCAAAATTTACATTAAATTATTGGTCAATAAATTTAAAATTATTAGATTCAGGAAAGTCAATTCGCAACCACTTATAAATACTTAATGATGTTTGTGGGGTGTTGTAATAATTGTTTCTTTTCTTTCGTTTTTTAAACAAAACTGGTTGATAATTTTTTTTAATTTCTAATTTTAAGGAGGAGCATTGGCAGACAAGAAAAAGACAAAGGGTATCCTTCGAGAAGAGTACGAAGATGCTGATCTGCTACTTTTATGGATAATATTTTCAACTCAGTTAATGGCAGTTTTTAAAAGAAAAGATGCCAAAACTCGACTTGGACCTGCAACAGCTCACTCCATACATCACAAAACATGTATGGATGCCAAAAAAGTTTTTGCGTCTATGATGTGTATCTTCCACTGGTACAATTTATTCCAACTGTAAACAATTGGGTGTGGCCACTAGAAGGGATGGAAGTTTTATTAAAAAAAAAATTGAAATTGATTTTGGCATTACATCAGTTTGGTTGCGTCATCTGAATCAGGACCCACTGGAAAATTGCTTTGGATCTGTTAAACGCCATGGATGCCGTAATATTAATCCAACTTGTGACCAATATGAGTCAGCTTTTGCCACCCTTTTGATTAATAATTTAAGTAGTGTCCACTCTCATGGTAAAAACTGCGAGCTAGATTATTGTAATGCTGTGCACACTCATTGTTAATGAAAACTTAGAGGCATCGTCAACCTGCACATTTGATTTCACAAAAATTTTAGAAATAAACCTCACGCCAATTACAATGAAACTAAATATAAACATTGTGTTAACTGTAAATATGCAATATTGTTATTTTAACAGACTCAAAGTTACAGGCTGACTCCAGAATAGTATATTTACAATGGATACCTTCGCACATTGGCTTAGAGGGTAATGAAAAACCTGATATTTTAGCCAAACAAGCTATTTCGGCTATTTTATTAATTTTACCCCTTCATTTCAAAACTATATACCTTTACCTTTATTAAAAAAATATTGTTATGACCTTTGGAAGAAATATTTTGACGAAAGAGCAAAAGAAAAGGGTATATGGTACCGTACGATCCAGCCGTACCCAATGCGCTCAACCTGGATAGATAATGGAATATTGTGTAGACCCGATACTGTGATAGCATTAAGACTCAGATTTGGGCACATTCTATGCAATAAATTTTTGTACTTGAAGCGAAAAACTACCTCACCAAACTGTTCAACTTGCAATGTTATAGATGATGCTTATCACATTTTGATAGAATGTGCCCAGAACTCCATAGAAAGAAAAAAATGTATTTTATGTTTGTCATTGATTAGCAGTATTATAATAATAGTATTTTTTCAGACCCGTTATCAGATGATGCCAAAAAACTTTGTGTTAGTAAATAAGAGATTAAATAATTAATAAGTTTATTTGTTAGTATTTATACTATTTAAGAATTTTGTTGTACCAGGGCGTCATAATCGCTTCAGTGACAAAGCCCTTTTTCTAAGAATAAAAAAAACTGTAAATATGACCTATTTTCTGAAGATGAAATAGAATACCTAAATTACAGAGAATATGCAGGTGGCTTTGTACTCCATGCAATGATTTGATTTAATCAATTTCAGATATGCGGGATATAGTCAATCATATTTCAAAGGACAATTTTGAAAATGATCAGTTAAAAGAAATTATGAAAACAAGCATATTATATACTTTAATTGATTTCGATTTTATGAAATGTAATGTGCATAAAAATAAATTAGTTGATTATTTGATAAATATTGTGATGTGTTGTCTGATTTTTAATAGTTTTAAAAATAATAATAGAATATTGACTGGGAGAAAAGTAGATGATGATGAGAACTATTTCCAAATTAAAGCCCAAAGGTTAAGAAGTAAACTTTTTAAAAGAAAGAAATAATTACTCTTGTTGCTACCAAAATTGAGTTAATAATATTTAATTACTGTTACACATTTTATAAATTCATGCGTTCTAAACTGATTTATCAATGATATGTAATAATAAATACGCTTAAATTGAACCACCAAATTATAAAAGTAAGATTAATTAGTCTTATTTTTTTTATACAAATGTATTTTTATAATTAGCAGATATGTCGTTATTAAATAGGCTAGATATAATCTATTAGTCTATAGAATGCATTATTACAATATTCATCAAATAATTTATTTTTAAACACAAAGTCTATTGCTAAAGGTTGGTGATACCATAGAATACTATAATACACAATAGAATGGCTGTATTTTGTACGAGTTTGCTTTATTTTGTACGAGGAAGGGCGTCGACAAACCAGATTCGCTGTGTTGACAGAGTGAATCTCATTAAAAAAAATCGTTTAACACATACATATTTATTCGTAAATCGTGTGCAATTTGGCATTTTCTAAATAATTTGCATGCAAAATTTGGAAACCATTGTAACCGTCAAAACACATATCGTGTTGACATTTATACGTGTGAATTGACGTATTAGTGACATTTTAGTGGCTACGCGGGCTCCGCCCACTCCCCCGTTCTATTATGTATGTATTATGGTATTCTATGCGTGATACTATGGGAATATTTGCCACAGTATATCAGGTGGGTTGGCAACGGCAGCATATTTTTTTCCGAAGAGGCTGCTACGCATAGCTCATGTTTTAGAGTAGCAAATTCTCTTACGCCGTCACGACTTATTACACTACAGGGCATACAGCGCATAATTTTTTGTATTACATATTTTATTCAAAAAAGTGTTAGAAATAATGCAAAGAAGCATAACTTATTTTGAGCTTTAAATTATTTGATATAAGTCATTATATAATGTGAGTTTAAGACGTCTTCATTGCTAGCATACTGCTTTAATATTTGTTTTCAAATATTCATTATTATATAAATATTATTGCTTGAATATTTGTTTTTGTCAATATTCGATTCGATTTTAATGGAGCAATATGCAGAATTGCTTATTTGATTGGCAATTGGTTTAAAATTCATTTCAAAAATTATAAATCGCCGCAATTCCAAAGGACCTAAATTTTACTATCATTTCAATTTAATAATTAAAAAGATTAAGAAAAACAAATATTCAAGATTGGATTTGATTTTAATTTGATATAGGCCGAATATGGTTGTCACCGAATACGAATATTCGGCCGAAAGTTCAGTAAAACTTTTACCGAACAGAATATTCGGCCGAACATTATTCAACGGGATCACCTCTGTAACTAACCAATTATTAATATATCTAAACTGACGACCAAATTAAAGTGAAATGTACTAATTTAATGTTTTCTTTGTTTGATTCCAAAAACATTTTATCAAACTTTCTATTTGCTATAATCGGAAATAAATCTAAAGTACCTCGAAAACATAACATTTCAAGTAGACTTAACCCATAAATAAAATATACTTTCAATAGTAAAATTATGAAAGACATGACATTACTCAATTCGTACAATTCAAGTGGACATTTTTAGTACCATTTAAACGAATATTCGGTGATTTAGCCGCATATTCGGCAGAGTATCTTCGTCTCAATTTAATGGAGCAATAATGTAGAATTGTTTTAGCAATTGGTTTCAAATTTATTTCAATTGCAAACGATCTCAATTTTATTCTTGACGCATTTTAAATACATATTATAATATAAGAAGTTGAGTGCAGATTTACATTATTTAATGTTTTAAATTTAGTTCTTATCTTTGTTTCAGGCTGTTCATTAATTGCTATATTTAAGTTGAATAAATGTACTGATATTTATTATTGTCATAACTATTATACAAATACAATTTGTGTGCTGTTTTTTAATAAATCCTGTAAATATAATGTTAGTTTTATTTATTTTGATTTCAATTATTAATATCTATGATGAGAACAATAATATTTATACGTAGGTGCTACATATATATATATATATATATATATATATATATATATATATATATATATATATATATATATATATATATATATATACGGCATGTGCGTATATATAAGCTTATATTTATAGATATTACAATAAAGTTGCTAACTTCGGATACTAGAGGCGCTAGTTATGCATTGCCATTTTATAGGTCGAAGATTGGCCTCTATTTCAGTTTTACAAAGGTACTCTATGGTGTGTATCAGGTAATAATCAAAATTTAAAACAGACAGATCTTATAACTAACTAATTGCACGACGTGCTGTGATTGGTTGCTAACAATGACGGGCTCTGATTCGTAGATAAAAGTTTGGTGTCCCGGTGCGCCGCTAGGCGGCGTTAGAAGCCGCGCCAACACTATTTCAACACGTACTTACAAAAAACTATTTACGTAAACAGCGTTAATCACTTCCATCGTCTACAAGGGGCGTCCATAAATTACGTGAGGTGTTTTTTTAAATTTTCTGTCCCTCCCTCCCCCTGGTGAGATGTCGTGAGATTTTATTCAAGCCTCTCCCCCATCCCCCAATCTCACGTGAGATTTTTCAAAATGTGGGTTTCTTACGTAAAAGCGTTGGATTATTATTGTAAAAAGAAAAAAAATGCTTCGTACTTTTAAGTACAACTAGTTAAGACTAGTAATCAATATTGCTGAGAGTTAGTTATAAGTGTAATAAAAATTTAACAATAGAATACTTAAATCGTGACTACTGTGATTAAAAAAAGAATATCTACTCTAATTCAGTCAGAATCATGCGCGGTCTCAAGAGAGACTATTGGAACCAACATGTCCATATGAATTTCAGTAAAATCATCTGATCTGATCTAGCCACTCTAAGCCGTTGGCGCTTGCACACAGTAGCTCATTAACTTGTGCGTCTTGTGACAATCCGTGAGGGTCACACTTTGCGGAACATACGCGCTTGCTCGTGGGCTGCTCGCCTGTGCTCTGCAGCTTTTGTGATAGATGCAAAGTAAATACCGCATGTACTGCAGCAGATTTGGCTAATTGGTTTAATATTCTGACATTTCAGTAGTGGTAATCTTAAGAGTATATCGTATTACGATATACTCTTAAGATTAAATCTTAAGCATGTACAATCTGGATTAAATGGACCAAAATAGTATAATTTTTTTTTGTTTCAATCAGAAAAAAATTGCATATTTGTCGAGACCTAACCCCTCTCCCCAACGTAAGATTAGATGAAATTTGACTCGAACCCCCCCTCCCCTTAAACATCTCACGTAATTTATGACAGGACAGTATTTCATGCCGGCACACCGCCTGCAATTTTACAAGGCGCAGGTTCGGCAGCACATGAAATACTGTTCCCATCTCTGGGCCGTGGCTCCCCAGTGCTAGCTACTTCCACTCGACCTCATCCAGCGCAGAGCGGTTCGAATCGTCAACGACCGAGTGCTTTCCGATCGGTTCGATTCACTGCCGCTGCGAAGAGATGTTGCATCTCTGCATTTTCTTTCGCATATACCACGGAGAGTGCTCTGAGGAATTTTACGGACCGATACGATCTAGGGACCTTCACAGAAAGAGCTTACTCCTTTCTAAAGGGTCGGCAACGCACCTGCAATTTCTCTGGTGTGGTTGTTCATGGTCGGCGGTAGTCACTTAACATCAGGTCAACCGTATGCTCGTTTGATCCCTCTTCTATAAAAAGTATTCTAATTCTTCTTAAAACCAAAAAAATACATTTATTCGACAAATTCCGTAAAAATAAAGCAAGAAAGGTGCGCCTCCGGGTGTACCGATACTATCTTAGGGAACAGACTACATATATGGCTAGTATCCGTTAAGACTGGCCGCGGTGACCTAAATGTGGTCTGGAGGACATTATTATAATGAGTCACAAGACCAATACGTGTTATGGTAGACAGTCTGTGCATGATATCCTCGATGACAGTTTTAAATTAGTATTAGTAGCATTTTCGGTAGAAAAGTAAAACCAACAAATCAACTTTAAAATTTTTCTTTAATCAATAATTTAAAGCTTACAAGTTACATTTCATTTCGTAAATATGCAAGCGGCTCATCGTTACCGAGCCGCCGACACCGAAAAAACAGAAATTTCGCTTCTATCGTCCCTAAATAAGAACCGAAATCGCTCGGCAGCCGCATCTTATGCGATGCCAGCGCTGGTCCGTCGTCGTCGCGTGACTAAGTCATGAAAGTATCAGCTTCCGTTTGCTCCGTACACCCGACGCACAGGTGCAGCAGTTTTTTCCGAAACAAGGCACAGGCGACTTGAATAACAATGCTGCAATCGCTATTTGGGCGCCAATTAGAGCAGAGACTTGGCAATTTACTTGGACGGTACAAACGTTATTCTGTACGTAGTCAACTAAGTGTTGCCAGTTCTAGAAACCCCACAATTGTTCCTTTTTCGCGGATACAACTGTTTACAAATATATTTTATAGAGGAATGTGAAAAATAACTTTTTTTTAAAATTTATTTTTGATTTAATTAATAGAATAGGCATTTTACGGAAATCCAATATGTTAAATGTTAAAAACTAATTATCTTTAGTCTTAATTAAACCTTTACAGCTAAATATGTTCTCTTTTTGTTGTTATAAAAATACTTGTGACCTTGGAAGTTGTTATTAGGCCATAATAATTTGGGCAACGTATTACGTAGCCTATTGTCTTAAGGTTGAAAGACCAATCGAAACATACACGTTAAATGCGAAACGGAGATCTAGACGGCAACACTAGAGAACGGGATATTTTAATTGACATGTTATAAACAAGTCACATCGATATATCGGGTTCGAAAAATAAATCAAAAAAGGAACTCAGGAACTCCAAACACAACTGCGGGTCGGACTTGTGCGGATCCTAAGTTGCTCTCTCAAAAAGTAGTTATCGGGTGAAAAGAGATCACCCTAATAATGTCTATCTTCTTGTCGATAAAGTTTGTATAGACACGAAAAATCTCTTATTTCTTCAACCTAAATCTTTCTTCTCCTCTAAAAAAACGATGTAACAAAAACGCATACAAACACAACCGTAGACACATATACAAATATTTCTCACTCGCTTGCATGCATACACGCAAACTCACGTACATCTCTCAGCCTCAACCGACCAACAACAAAAGCCTTGAACACAAAAAACAACAATTCTAGAATATTTCTTACAAACATTACTCTGTCACAGTTTCAAGGGACATTTTACAATTTGATCACACCGTGTAAACTATACAAAGGTAGCTGATATAGGGTCGTCAAATAATATAAGGTGCGCGGCAGCCATTTTGTCCGCGAATTAACAAACGCGCTACCTCATAACACTACTAAAAATAAATACACCAAACTGGAGCCCCATTAATCAGCTGCTACCTTTTTCTCTCTTCTTTACGTCACACATCTCGTGACAGCATCTCACTGTCTGACAGTTGCCCTGGCGATCAACACAAGGGCTCTCAGACGTATAACCACTGCTTATTGCCACATCGCCAACTGTTACTTGATGTTAGTTTGAAATATATTGGTTCAAAATATTTCATAAGCAATAGCCATACATCGGATATCTCAATATACATAAATATCTTAAAAGTATGTGATTTGCGTTTTCCAATCAATGCTAGCTAGCACGCCTTACAAATTGTTAGAGAAATATCGAAATTTCTAAACAGTTCACTCGTAAAAATTTACAGACGCCAGCAAACTTGTCGATCAATACTGCTCATTGCAATTTAAATTATAAATTTTGTCTAAACTTTATAAAATAATAAATATAAATATGGTATTTTTCACAAAGCAAACAAAATATTTGTTTTACATGCTAACATCAGTATTTTGAATTGCAAGGAATCTTTAAATTTCAGTCGCACCACTTAAATAGGACTTGAGTAGAATGACCAACTCGGTAGATTATTATAAATCAAATCGAAATTTGAATACAGAACATCTGTGAATTATTAAACAACAACTGTAATTGCTCATGGTTTCAATATACATTTGATATTGCACTGAAAAAGTTTTTGTGTGGCTTCCAAGCTTTGAAAGTTTCAAGAGTACATAAAATGGTCATAATAGTGGAACATAATTTAATATTGGACACAACATCCATAGTGATTGTAGTCCATATACATAATTTTTAATGTTTGGTTTCTAGGATATTTAATAATAATAGATTTGAAAAAATATTGTTACTTATGTAAGATGGAAGTCATCGATAATGGAGACAATTATATTGGCATAATTTGTTTCTTTAAGTTGATTTGTATAATACTGTAAGTCTACTTGAGTGTGGGTCAAACAATTTCAAGTCATCAGAAATTATTATTTTATGACTTTATTTCAATAAGAGCTATCGTAAACAGATCTACAAGTTGATACAGCCCATTTAGTTTGATATTTTGACACAAAGTTTATGAATATTTTTATTCTATTTGACGTCTTAAATGCTAGCCGAGAGCATCACGATGCAAGTTGTTGAGGATAGGTAACGGGGAAGGATTGGGAGAAAGTAGGGGTAATGGGGGAGTGTAAGGAAAATGTTGGGGAGGTTTGGGAAGTGTGTGGTCGATATGGTGTACGTAGGGGGAGTGTGAGCGTGAAGGTGAAGGTGTTTGAGGTAATGTTGGGGAATTCTGAGAGCATGTTATGGGGAGTTTCAGCGCATGTTGGGGGAGTTTGGGCGCATGTTGGTGGTGGAGTGTGGGAGTGTGTTTGGGTGTGGCAGAGTCAGTTGCGCACGGGCGGCGCGTGGTGGTGCCGCTCCAGGTCCTCGAGCGAGAGCGCGTTGGGCACGTGCACGGAGGGCAGCTTGCCGGCCGACGCGCGCGCCAGCAGCTCGGGCGAGAACCAGCGCGCCAGCTGATTGTCGCCGCCCGCAGCAGCCCCGCCGCCAGCCTCTGCACACACACGCACACGTCTCTGAGCCGCTAGGCTACCGCGGTACGTTACAGCTGTAGCGCACACACGCACACGTCCACACCAAGCTGCCAGGCTACCGCGGCACGTCACAGCTGTAGCGTACACACGCACACGTCCACACCGAGCTGCCAGGCTACCGCGGTACGTCACAGCTGTAGCGTACACACGCACACGTTCACACCGAGCTGCCAGGCTACCGCGGTACGTCACAGCTGTAGCGCACACACGCACACGTCCACACCAAGCTGCCAGGCTACCGCGGTACGTCACAGCTGTAGCGCACACACGCACACGTCCACACCAAGCTGCCAGGCTACCGCGGTACGTCACAGCTGTAGCGCACACACGCACACGTCCACACCAAGCTGCCAGGCTACCGCGGTACGTCACAGCTGTAGCGCACACACGCACACGTCCACACCAAGCTGCCAGGCTACCGCGGCACGTCACAGCTGTAGCGTACACACGCACACGTCCACACCGAGCTGCCAGGCTACCAAGGAAAGACCACGCTCTCACAAAATACCGGTGTAATATAGCAGCTGGAAACGAAACTTTTTCACTGGAAACGAGAGATTCCACCTCAATCCTCAGCGTAACATAGCAACTTAATGCTGCTGTGTTTCGTACAGTGAGTGTAGAAAATTGGAGGCCCCTATACTAGAAACGAGACCTTCCATCTTAGTCCTCATTGGTGACAACGCATCTGCATCATTTGATTCCTAACCGAAGATAAATGTAGATGTTTATGGGCCGCAGCATCCACTTACCAATAAGGTGGATAGTGTGCTCATTTGTCATTACATACATACATACATAAACACTCACGCCTGTCACCCAGAGGGGTAGGCAGAGACTACAGACTTCCATTTAGCACGATCCTGACATACCTTTCTCGCCTCTTCCACATTCATATACCTACGCATACATGCTCGTCGGTTAAGGGTACTCTTAATTTGGCCCATTTTTAGTATATCGCCAATTTGGTCGACAAACTTCCGCCTAGGACGTCCCTTTCCGACTCTTCCATTCACTTCTGCAACATATATTTGCTTTGTCAGTCTTTCCGCATTCATTCTTTCTACATGACCAAACCACCGAAGCATTCCTTTCTTAATCCTGGTCACCGCATCATCTTGCAAACCACACTCTTCTTTTATCACACAGTTTCTCACCCTGTCACTCAGATTCAGCCCTAACATACTCCTTAGCGACCGCATTTCTACCGCATTTATTCTACTCTCGTGCTTCTTCTGCCACACCCAACTTTCACTACCATACGTTAAAGTAGGGACTAATACAGCACTGTGAATTGCCATACGTGCCTTTTTTGACACATTTGTCATTATTCTATTTAAAAAAGCTGGTACAATGTGCAGTCCCTAAAACTAGTGATGCTGCCTCAGTATGTGAAGATTGAGCGTTTGAAACCACTATGTGAGCACATTAGTGTCGAATACCGGATTTATCTCAGCAGATATTTGAGAGTTGATCACAATTTGTCTGTTTCAATCAACTTATAAATAATTTGTCCTTTGAAGCAGAACAAACTTGAAAATAAGGTTGATATTTCGGGGAGAAGTTGTTAAGCACCTTTAAGACACGTAGCAACCTGGTAGAGCCACGCTGCAGCTATATTATGGTTCTTGCATGGCTCGGCTCAACCCAGGTAGGATTACGCTCTCATGAAATAACGGTGAAAACCAGCAGCTTAATGCTGGTGTTTTGTACGGTGAGTGTAGAGAACCAGAGACCCATTTTACTGGAAACAAGGCATTCCATCTTCCCCTCAAGGGTGACAACGCATACACAGTTTAATTCTCAATCAAAAATAAGTTGTAGGTGTGTGGTACACAGCATTCACTCACCATCACGTGATGAAATAAAATATACTTGATGGAGGAGGTGGTATGAGGTTAGTTACCATTGAGGCTGCGGTGGTGCGAGTGCATGAGCAGCTGTTGCAGCGTGCTGTTACTGCCACGGGTACCTCCCGCACCGCTGTACTGTTGTAAATAACATAAATATAATCATGTAATTTCTGCCGACATATATACGACTATTCCTATGTCATCATCATCATCATCATTACAGCCGTTCGCAAGTCCACTGTTGAACATAGGCCTCTCCCAAGTAACGCCACAAAGCACGGTCCTGAGCCACCTACATCCATCGACTTCCTGCATGTCTTACCAGGTCGTCACTCCATCTAGTGGGGGGTCGCCCTACACTACGCCTACCGGTACGAGGCTGCCACTCGAGAACCTTTCTTCCCCATCGGTTATCGGTTCTTGGAGCTATATGGCCGGGCCATTGCCACTTCAACTTACTAATCTGTTGGGTTATGTTGGTCACTCTGGTTCTACTGCGGATATCCTCATTTCTGAGTCTATCACGCACAGAAACTCCGAGCATAGCCCTCTCCATAGCTCGCTGAGCGACCTTGAGCGTCCTCATACCGCCAGCAGTGAAGGACCACGTCTCTGATCCGTAAGTCATCACTGGCAACACGCACTGGTTGTACACTTTAGTTTTCAGAGATTGAGGTATACCTGACAAGAAGATGCGTCGTAATTTCCCGAACGCTGCCCAGCTGAATCCGTCGATCGACCTCTCGGTCGAAGTTGGACTTACCTAGTCGGACTATTTGTCCCAGATAAACGTACACGTCAACAAATTCGAGCATAGTGCTCCCAACAACTACCGGCATAGGTGTGACATGGACGTTGAACATGATCTTTGTTTTGTCCATGTTCATCTTAAGACCTATCCGTTGGGAGACACCATTGAGGTCATTGAGCACAGTGCTAAGGTCCTCCAGCGATTCTGCCATAAGGACTATATCGTCGGCAAATCGAAGGTGAGTGATGTACTCGCCATTGATGTTAATACCGTATCATTTCCAGTCCAGTAGCTTGAAAACGTCTTCCAACGCAGCGGTGAAGAGTTTCGGGGATATAACGTCACCCTGTCTTACACGTCTCTGCAGTAGGGTAGGTTTCGAACTCTGGTTCTGTACTCGGATAGCCATCGTAGCCCTACTGTACAAACACTTAAGCACATCGATATACCGACAGTCAACTTGGCACCGCTGAAGGGACTGTAGCACCGCCCAAATTTCGACGGAATCGAAGGCTTTCTCATAGTCCACATACGCCTGGCAAAGTGGCAGATTGTACTCTTCGGTCTTCTGTACAATCTGCCGCAGGGTATGTATGTGGTCTATGGTACTGAAGCCTTTTCGGAAACCGGCTTGTTCGGGAGGCTGGAAGTCGTCGATTTCGAGTGAGAGTCGTCGAGAGACGATTCGTAATGACTCTCGAAAACAGCACGTAGACGCAGTTTAGAAGGGAAATCGGTCTGTAGTTCTTCAAGATAGCGTTATCGCCTTTCTTAAAGAACAAGACCACCGCACTTCTGCTCCACGCATCCGGAGTAGTGCCACCATGGAGGACGGAATTGAAGAGCTTCTGAAGGACTTCAAGTACCAGGGTTCCACCCGCTTTCAGAAGCTACGCTGTAATTCCATCCTCGCTTGGGGCCCTGCCGTTTTTAAGGTGCTGGAGAGCCATTCTAATCTCGCTCAGACTGACGTCCGGGATATCATCGGAATAGTGTCGGATAAGACTTGCTCTTGGATCGTTACTCACACTTGCGTGTGACTCCAACGATGATGTGTACAGCTGCCCATAGAACCTCTCAACCTCACTCAAAATCTCAGGTGTCCCGGAAACGATGCTGCCACACTCAGTCTTCAGCTTTGACAGTTGGCTCTTTCTGGCAGACAGATCTCTGGCAAAGACTTTGGAGCCCTGGTTCCGCTCGATTGCTTCTTTAATACGAGCAGTATTAAAGTTGCGTAAGTCTCGCCGCATGCATTTGGAGATCTGTCTGTTCAGTTGCCTGTATGCTGTCAAATCTGTTGACGATTGCAGCCTCATCTCCCGTCTAACAGGCATGAGATTAAGAGTGTGATCGAAAAGTTTTTGTGTTCTTCTGCGGCGGGTCTTGCAGAACTTAGCTCCGACCGCATGGACAGTTTCCACGAGCTTGTCATTCATATCGTCCACTGCATTGCAATCTTCTAGGCACTGAAAGCGGTTACGTAACTCGAGCTGAAAGTTTTCGGGATTTTGGATTAGAGCACAGCAGGACTGCAAAAACTACCGCGGTATCAGCTTGCTTAGTATTGTGGGTAAACTGTATGCTAAGGTGTTAATTGAAAGAGTTATGAAAGAAACTGATGGAAAAATTTGGGATGTGCAAGCGGGTTTTAGAAAGGGAATGGGGTGTACAGATCAAGTCTTTTCCATGCGCATGATTGCGGAGAAGTTTTTGGCCAAAAACCAGAAAGTTTTTTGTGCGTTCATGGACTTGGAAAAGGCTTATGACAGAGTGGACAGGAATGTGTTATGGCAAACACTGAACTCATATGGGTTGAGCGCTGGTTTGATACAGGCATTAAGGTCTCTTTATAGGGACTCTAGTGCTTGTGTCAGGATCAATGGGGTCTACTCGGACTGGTTTGGCATCCAAAAAGGTGTCAGACAGGGCTGTGTAGCTTCCCCTTGGCTGTTCAACCTATTTATGGACCGGTGTTTGCAAACTTTGAAAGATGAAGAATGTGGGTTAAGAATGGGCGAGTTAACCGTCAAATGCCTTTTGTATGCCGATGATCAAGTCATACTTGCGTCATCGGCGGCAGAGTTGCAGATGATGGTTACATTAATGAACTGGGAATTGAAAGAAAGGGGAATGAAAGTGAACGCAAGTAAGACGAAAGTGATGGTTTTTGAAAGAGAAGAAAGCAAAACGGTATGTGAAATAAGAATAGAAGGAGAGTTAATTGAGCAAGTGGATGAGTTTGTGTATTTGGGATGCGTATTTAGCAGGGATGGTAGATATGATAGGGAAATAGAACGACGAGTAAATGCAGGGAATAGAGTGAATGGGGCACTACACTCTATTATGAAGAACCAGAATGTGTCAAAACAGGCACGTATGGTAATTCATAATGCTGTGTTAGTTCCTACTTTAATGTATGGTAGTGAAAGCTGGGTGTGGCAGAAGAAGCACGAAAGTAGAATAAATGCTGTAGAAATGCGGTCTTTAAGGAATATGCTAGGGTTTAATCTGAATGACAGGGTGAGAAATTGCGTGATAAGAGATAAATGTGGTATGCAAGATGATGTTGTGACCAGGATTAAGAAAGGAATGCTTCGGTGGTTTGGTCACGTAGAAAGAATGAATGAGGAAAGAGTGACAAAGCAAATTTATATGGCAGATGTGAATGGCCGAGTCGGAAAGGGACGCCCTAGAAAAAAGTTTATCGACCAAATTGGCGATATTTTGAAAATGGGCCACGTTAGAAGTACCCTTAACCGACGAGCATGTATGCGTAGATATATGGATGTAAAGGAGGCGAAAGAGGTATGTCAGGATCGTGCCAAATGGAAGTCCGTAGTCTCTGCCTACCCCTCTGGGTGACAGGCGTGAGTGTTTATGTTATGGATTAGAGCACGAGGGGGACGGAGCGTTGACTTCATTAGACGAGACCTCTCCAACTTAACGTTTAGGTTCAGTGTGCCTCTAACCATTCGGTGACCGCTGCCGGTTTTCAGCCTTGCGATCACCGAGACATCACTGAACAGTTGGCGTCTGGTCGTCATAATGAAGTCAATCTCATTTTTTGTCGAACCGTCGGGGCTCGACCAGGTCGACTTCCTGTAGGGCCGCTTCTGGAAGAAAGAGTTCATCATAAAGAGTCCCTCTTTCTCCATAAAGTCAGCCAGCTACTGGCCCCTACGGTTCCGTTGCCCTACTCCAAGTTTCCTTAACTTCAGCTCACCGCCTTCTCTTTTGCCTAGTTTTGCGTTGAAGTCTCCCATCAACACCGTGTAGTGGGTTTTGGAGGAATGCATGGCTCTAGAAATATCCTCATACATTTCCTCCACCTCCTCATCGGGATGTGCCGAGGTTGGTGCGTAGACCTGTATGACCTTCAGCGAATACCGTTTGGTGATACTGAGTATCAGGTACGCGACCCTCGTCGACACACTCCCAATCTTTACAACGTTGTTGACGAGAGACTTGTGGACGATAAATCCGACACCTCCTTAGGACAGATGGTCGCCCTCCCGGTGATAAAACAAGTTGCCGGACTCGAGGATTACCGTGTCCTCCCCCTCTCCGGACCTCAGATAATCCAATAATATGCCAGCGCAACTTGTCTACCTCTTCTTCCAGCTCCAGTATCTTCTCGTCAGTCCTCAGAGTGCGTGCGTTATACGTTGCTTGGTCGAGTCGTCGTAGGTGGCAACCGAACCTCCACCGGAGATTCTTAGCACCACTTGCCCCGCCGTTACCATGGTCGCCAGCGTAGCCAGGAATAGCGGGGCCGCCGGGGACTGGGGGCCGTTTGTTTGCGTCGCTGCTCATGGGGGGATATTTGCCGTAGTTGCCACGCTTGGCGAGTGGGTTGGCAACCGCAGTTTTTTTATTATGTTATTGTTGTTATTAGGAAGATGCTGCTGCCCATCTCCTGCCTGTCTCCCTCTGTCGCCTCTTACGACACCCACGGGAAGATATGGGGTAGTGGATATTCTCAACCGCCACTACACGGCACTATTCCTATGTAGGATTATATAAATATTAACAGGCGTGTGTGGCGCTGTACATTCACACACGCCTGTTATCTTCTAGAAGGTAGGCAGAGCCCAAAGAGCAGCGGTCTACTCTGACCATATTAGACAAAAAAATGTAGGTTTCGAAGGAGAATTTTTCATTTTCCTTCCTTCATTTCCTTCATTGTAGAGCAAGTGGTAAACTAATACTTAAAATTGTAGTTAAAAAGTTTATTGGTGCTGGCGGAGTGCGAGCCCGGGTTGCTCGTGTACTGTGATATTTAAAACTCACTATTTAACTTATTAAGTGTAATTTTAATAACTTGATTTAAGTTTTAATCTATTAATCTCTCTAACCTATGTATTTAAAAAAAACCATATCTTTAGTTTGAAATATTCGAGTTTTAAGTCTTCCTTCTGTCCAGCAGTTGAATTTATTTAGAAGTTCTTGTTACAATTTATGTATAAAGATTTCATTGACGACTTGATATGAAATTAAATTGTGGAAACAATGCCAAATATCTCGTAGCAGTTCAAGTGTGATTTAACACCCACAGCGCCCCACGTGCGTGTTCAAAAATAATACACTGGCGCTGAGGGCATTAAAGACACTCATTCAATTTAAAAAAAAAACATGAAATACACTTTCACAATTATAACATTAAAAATGAAAAAATAAGAACATCTACAAAATAGAAAACTGTGCTTGCCAACCTGCCTACCAAGTGTGGCAAGCATGGCAACTATGGGGGATGTGACGAGGCAACCTGTGCAACAGTTGTGGGCCTTGATAAGCTGTAATATGTGGACGGAATTTGTTGTTATTATTGTATTGTCAAAGCAAATGTACTTACAGAGTTGGGCATTTGCTGTCTCTGCTGCGGGTGGGGGTTGGGTAGGATGGGGTACGAGCGGCCGCCTCCCGCCATTTGCTTGAAAATTTCAATTGGAATTCATTAAACAAATTACATTTAGAGCATCGATAGAAATTACAGTGTTGTCTCCTCTCCTGTTTGCAATTTTCATTAACTCTATGAATCACAATTTGTCCTCTTCCTACCACTTGTATGCCGACGATCTGCAAATATATACTCAGTCCTCTCTTGAAAGTTTGTATAAATCAGTTGACACTATTAACGCTGATCTGACTTGTATTTCTAACCGGGGTAAATGTTATGGTTTAACAATGAACCCTAAGAAAACTCAGGCTATTGTCACCAGTAGCTCTAGATTAATTGGAAATATTGACTGGTCTTCCCTACCTCCTATTATACTAGATTGCATTCTAATCTCTTACACTAACAAGAGGTTCCTGGCGCTGTACCTAGACTCCTGTAGATCTTGGGCCTCGCAGGTTAATGAGGTTAATAGAAAAATGTTTGCTGCATTAAGCTCTTTATGTAGATTACGTGATTTTCATCCTACAGTAACTAAAGTTACGCTCGCTCAATCTCTACTTCTAACCATCCTTGACTATGCTAATATTTGCTATATTGACTTTACCGAGGAGAATCTTAATAAGCTTGAGCGCATTCAAAATTTATGCATTAGATTTATATTTGGGCTTCGCAAAATTTGATCACATCTCTGAATTTCACAAACAGTTCAAATGGCTCCCGATTCGCCTACGCAGGAATACTCACATTCTCTCCGCTTTGTATGGCGTGATGTCTAATCATTCCACTCATCATTAAAAGACCATTTCCAGTATCTTTTCCTTACCCATAATCGATTCCTTCGATCCTCTGTCAATCTTTCTCTCTCTACTCCTCACACTAGTCCTCCTTTTTTAAGAAATCTTTTATTGTCACCGGCGTGTGTTTATGGAACTCTTTACCTCTACACTTTCGTCGTGCTAATTCTCTTCATTCTTTCAAAAGTCTTGTTAAATCGTATTAATTTAGAACGCTATTAGATAAATTACTTTCATAGTACACGGTGACTTAAAACCACGATTGAGTCACGCTCATGCGGGACTCAAAGAGCTGATTAATGTACGGTATGTTTTATTTAAGTCACTCACTCACATTCACACACACTATTTTATTGAAACATAATAATAATAAATACAGAACAATATAACATTAATAAGTAATATCTAATAAAATACATTAAATTACAAACAAAACGTTAAATCATTTGATTAAGAAATATAAACAAATACTTGACATAGTCATTTAAATTTTTTGTACATTTTCAGCTTGAACTGTATTTTTCACAGTACAATTATTAAAAACACAATTACTATTGCTACTTTAGAAAGAATAAGAGAGTGACACACTAGACACGATTTTTGTCTTTATGATCATTTAGTATTCTACAATTTTCAATTAGGAAAGAGTCACCTGTACTATAAAATAATGCACTATTCCTTTTACACACTCTTTTCATTTAATCTATTATATCATTTTATATATCATTTTCACTTGTAATTTATTGTATTTTAATTTCTTTTTGTACGCCCGCTTCTATTATAACTATTGTTTGCATCAGTTCTCTACGCGAAGGTTGTCTAGAAGAGATCACTTTCACAGTAATAAGACCGCCTGTTGTATATATTATACTTTAGATTTAACTTTACTAATTATTCTCTTCTTGGCGTACAATAAAGCATAAAAACATAATGCTACAGTGTCAATGTCTTTGAAATAACAGACACAGAAAGACAGAGGTTTGATATTCTCCTTGAAGTCAATTTATAAAAACTAAATGTCATTATCCTACAGAATTAATTGAGGAATTAAGCTGAACAGTTGGTTCGTAGCTACATAGCCGCAATACGGTGAAAGTTATATCTACTAGTAACGACTACATGCCCGTTCTACGTGGTGAATAGGCTCCTGGCAAAACAGGTTCGCTAAAATCTAGTAGTAGTCGTAGTAGTATATACTTTATTGTACACCACACATATACAACGAATAAATACATTACAGAGAAAACTTAATATATACGTATGTACAATAAGGCGGTCTTATCGCTAAAGAGCGATCTCTTCCAGACAACCTTTGGGCTAAGGAGAAACTGGAATTAAGAACAGTAGGAGGTGGTGCGTTTTATGTTACACTTACATTCTAATATCTAAATAAACTAAACTATATTTTGTTAAAATATCACAACAATACATAAAAAATAATAATAAAATAAACATACATAATATTAATAAATAGGTATATATACAAATATATACACATACATATATATACATAGATAATAAATAAATATATACAAAACAAAGAAGAAAAGAAAAACACAGAATAACTATCTGTTGCTAGAATTGGTTATAAATAACCACAAAGTGTTAGGTAATGGTTCTTGACGTCACTTTTGAAACTTTCCAAAGTTTGCGCACGTCGAATTTGGAGTGGGAGTTCATTCCATAGCCTTATGGCTTGGCTCGTAAAAGAATATTTCATGAATTTTGTTCAAATGAACATGGTTCTAGAATTAGTTCGCCGGCTGACCGAAGAACTCTATCAGGTCGATCATGACCAAGAAACTTAAAGTTTTCCTTCAAGTAGCTTGGAGTCAAAGGATTGAACAACACACAGTACAAAAGAGATACAGTTTGCAGATTCCGGCGAAAGCGAATGGGTAACCACTTGAGCTGTAAACGATATACGGATACATGATCATATTTGCGCAAACCAAATATGAACCTAATTGCAATATTTTGAATTCGCTCAAGTTTGTTCAGTTGGTCTTCAGTTAAATCGAGATAACTTGCGTCCGCATAATCGAGAATAGAGAGAAGTAAGGATTGAGCTAACATAATCTTAGTGGGGATGGGAAGAAAAGAACGTAAACGACGAAGTAAACCCATAGTAGCAAACACCTTTTTACTCACTTGTTTTAACTGCTGCGACCACGACAAGGTAGAATCTAGATATATCCCCAGATTTTTTACAGATTTACTGTAGGGTATGACAACGTCATTTAATGTCACCGAGGGTAGGTTGTTCCAGTCAACTCTGGAGACCATCCCTCCACCACCAATAACTATAGCCTGGGACTTGAACGGATTAATTTTTAGACCAATACGCTGACTCCACTGGTTTATCGCCGCTAAGTCATTGTTGATGGTGGCAACAGCAGAAGGCAGATTTAATAGAGTTGACTGAGTGTAGATTTGGAGATCGTCTGCATACATGTGATAGAGAGAAGTAATATTTTGAGAGATAGAATTAATGAATATAGCAAAAAGTAAAGGAGACAGCACACCACCTTGAGGCACGCCAGCCCGTAACTCGCACCAAGATGAGAACTCATTCTCGATGCGAATACGCTGCCGTCGGCCATAAAGATAACTATGAAACCAGCCAATCACCGGAGGAGATATGTTAATGGAACGTAACACACTCAATAAGATGTCAAAATCAACAGTGTTAAACGCATTGCTAAAATCAAGCAATACCAACACAGTGAGCTGTTTGTTATCCATACCTCGTCGAATGTCATCGGTAACTTTAACCAACGCTGTTGTCGTACTATGACCCGATCGGAAACCAGATTGGAGAGGATCCAGGATACAATTTCTATTTAGGTAGAGATTTAACTGAAAGAAAACTAGTTTCTCCAGGTGTTTGGATAAAACGGGAGAATTGAGATAGGACGAAAGTCGGAAAAATGCAAAGCATGGGCTTTTTTAGGGAGAGGCGTTACAAGTGCACTTTTCCAAACATCAGGAAATTTTGAAGAGGAGATGGATTTATTCAAGATATGGGTGAGGATAGGTGTAACAAATTCTAGGATAGGTAAGATCATGTTACGACTAACATTGTCATCACCCACGGCATTGGACGAGATGGACAAAATGTTCTTTTTAACATCACTATCAGTGAAAGGAGAGAAATCTAATAAGATTATTTTTCAAAATATAGAATAAGGGAGACAAACAAGCACGAGGTCCACCTGATGGTAAATAGATGCTGTGGCCCATAAACTTCTAAATTTATTTTCGATTAAACATCAAAATGCAAATGCACTGTCACCTCGAGGTCTAAGATGGAATGTCTTGTATCCAGTAAAAATGGTCTCGGGTTATTAACACTCTCCATACGAAACACAGCAATGGTGAGCCACTGTATTGCGCCGGTAGAGCGTGGTCTTTCCCCGGTCGAGCCGACCCATTCGTGCTGCAACCACAATATAGCTGCAGCGTGGCTCCACCGCGTAATAAGCTTTTTACATTTCACATTAACATTAGTATGCGCAAGAAGAATTCACCTGCTGTTGGTTCATATAATGCTGCTGGTAATCTGGCGACTGCGCGAAGCCGATTGAAGGTGGAGCTCCGCTCTGGTTGCCCTGCGTCATTTCATATTTGATACATAAACACTCACGCCTGTCACCCAGAGAGGTAGGCAGAGACTACACACTTCCATTTGGCACGATCCTGACACACCTCTCGCCCCTACTCCACATCCATATACCTACGCATACATGTTCGTCGGTTAAGGGTACTCCTAATTTGGCCCATTTTTAATATATCGCCAATTTGGTCGATAAACTTTCGCCTTGGACATGCCTTTCCACCTTTGCCATTCATTTCTGCAACATAAATTTGCTTTGTTACTCTTTCCTCATTCATTCTTTCCACATGACCAAACCAGCGAAGCATTCCTTTCTTAATCTTGGTCACAACATCGTCTTGCAAGCCACACTCTTCTCTTATCACACAATTCCTCACCCTGTCACTCAGATTCAGCTCTAACATACTCCTTAACGACCGCATTTCTACAGCGTTCATTCCACTCTCGTGCTTTTTCTGCCACACCCAACTTTCACTACCATACGTTAAAGTAGGGACCATCAACACAGCATTGTGAATTACACATTCTGACCTTCCACAAGAGTGTAGGGCTCTATTTACTCGATTTCCTGCGTTGACTCATCATTCTAAATACGTATCCCAAATGCTCGACCAACTCCCGTTTCATTCTTATTTCACATATGATTTTACTTTCTTCTCTTTCAAAATCCATAACTTTCTTCTTAATTGCGTTCACTTTCATACCCCTTTCTTTTAATGATCTGTTCATTAATATAACCATCATCTGCAACTCGGCCGCCGACGACACAAAAATAACTTGATCATCGGCATACAAAAGGCATTTGACGGTTAACTCACCCATTCTTAATCCGCATTCTTCAACTTTCAAATTTTGCAAACAACTGTCCATAAATAGGTTGAACAGCCACGGGGAAGCCACACAGCCCTGTCTGACACCTTTATGGATGTCAAACCAGTCCGAGTAGACCCCGTTGATCCTAACACAAGCACAAGAGTCCCTATAAAGAGACTCCAATGCCTGTATCAAGCCAGCGCTCAATCCAAATGAGTTCAGTGTTTGCCATAGCACATCCCTATCCACTCTGTCATAGGCCTTTTCCAAGTCCATGAACGCACAAAATATTTTTGGATTTTGGCCAAAAACTTCTTCGCAATCAAGCGCATGGAAAAGACTTGATCCGTGCACCCAATTCCCTTTCTAAAGCCTGCTTGCACCTTCCAAATCATTCCATCAGTTTCTTTCATGACTTCATGCCTTGCTTTCAAGCTTTCATGCTTTTTATTGCTTTCATTATTTCATCTATACTTATCTCGCTATCTCTGTCCTCTTCTTTCGGAATTTCTATTTCATTTAGTTCATACGTCATCTCCTCACTCATAAACACGCTTTCGAAATATTCCTTTCATCTCTTTAAACTCAAAACTTCATCATTCAGAACATAGCCATTCTCGTCTCTAATAGCATTCGTTATTTGTCAAGGTATTTGTTTTGAATGTCCCCTGGCAGTTCTTACGAGTTTCCAGAACAATTTAATATTTGCCTGGAAGTTATCCGATATTTTTCTATTATTCTTATCCGTTCTTCTTGTTTTTTTCCTCATTCGTACCGCCAGAATTACCTTGCCTTTATTGATAGTAAATATATTCATTCTCTCTTTTTTGCTTCAACTTCCATACGTACCTCATTATCCCACCATAATGTATTACTTTTCCTTTCATTCTTTCTCTTACTAACACCACATACTTCGGTAGCTGCATCCACTAAACCTTTCTTAATATTTTGCCATACATTCTCCAAGTCTAACTCATTCATATATAATTCGTCCAAACCACTTATATTTTCTTTCAGTCTACATTTGTACTTAATTTTCTCACCTTCATCTTGTAACATTTCTGTTCTAATACGCTGTAATGCAGTGGTAGACACCGTAGTCCGATGGCGCCAACGTCTGAATTAATTCGGCATAAAACCAAATAACGATCCGTTCCTACGTTGGACACCCCAGTAAACCTTTGTATGTAACACCGAGCTCCTCATTCATTCATTCACAATTATGAAATCTATCATGCTTCTATCATGACCTCTTTTCCAAGTATACATGTGAATCCTTTTGTGGCGAAAGAAAGTGTTCGTCACAAAAATATTCTTTTCCACACATACGGTGAGAATTCTATATTCACCATTCTCATTTATACTTTCATCATCAAAAATTCCCAATATCCTTTCATAACAAAGCCTCTTCACCCCAACCGTTCCATTTAAATCTAGCATAACAATATTTTCATTTTCTTTACATTACACAAAACTGCTCTTGGATATAAGTGGACTTAGAAATGTCTGGGGCGTAAACCCCTAGCACAAACAACTTCTTTAAACCCACTTTCACTCATATCCACAGCAGTCTTGGGCTTACACATTCATACTCTTTCACACATTGGCCCATTCTTTGAAAGGATAATACCGACTCCCTTGCATGCCCGCTCGGTCTCGTCTACACTAGACCAGTACGCGGTATACGTACTATGTGTAGTGACATCCTTCCCCTTCCGTTTCGTCTCATTCACACATAATACTCCTCCATAATACTCCATAATATTCCTCTATCATACATCATATCGCATACTTCATCCATCTTATCATTCATTGCACCACATACATTCAGCGTAGCCAGATGGGCTTCTGCAATCCACTTTTCGCCCCTCTGGGAGACAGAACGTAACGAGCGGCGAACCTCGTCAGCGCATTATTTATATTCATATTTGATTCAATTTAAATACATACACAAATGCTAATGAGATGCTGTGACACATAGACTATATCTAATCTTGAATGTGTATTAAACATATGTAATTAAATAAAAATCAAATTTGGGAGACAGAAAATATTAGTTCAATTCTTTTTTTTAAATATAAAAAAAAGAATTGAACTATGTGATAAACGAGCACACAGTGAACCTGATGCTAAGTGGATGATGTGATCCATAGACATCTATCAATCCTTAATTAAGAATCAAAATGCCGATGCATTATCCAACCATGAGAACCGGGATGGATGTTTATTCCGTTTATCCATCCTAAAGAATCCAACTTAGGGTGGATACTCGAAAAAGCGAATTCATCTATCCACCCATCTGGGGTGGATAGTATGAATTCGTATATAATTTTATTTTTCTTCCGATTCTCTCCTCGGCTGTGTACAATAAATTTATAGTTAGTAGACATTACCTATAAAAATATATACATACTTCTTGTCTGAAAGATTATTGCTGAATTAAAAGGAATGCCTCACAAAATTACACATTCATTGGAATCTTGGCATAATTTAAAATGAAGTTAAAAACAACCTTCTAATCAACGTTTTCGAAATGCTTGCAAAATTAAAATGACCGGTTTTTCGCTAACACATCTGTGGTAATAAGATAGAAGATAAGAAATATAAAAAACGATTACAAATGTACATGAAAAGTGATGAATTTGTCCAGGATATCAAATGATGTCTACTCGATAATGAAATTAGTTTTGGTAATTGCCTGGACACATTACAATTTATAAATTACGCAATAATTTTTTTAAACGGGGTGCTTTAATTTGATTTAAATGCAATGCGTAATGCGTGGAATAGGATGTAACAGTAACGGTAACAACACGTAATAAGGTTTTGATGAGGTTTGCGGTTATTAAAAACTAATTAATAATTACTGTATTTTGAACTGTACTTGGGATAAAAAGTCGGAAAAACTAATAAAAGTGAATTCCTATTATCTACCCCGTCTAAGGTGAATAGATGAACACGCGTTTCCGAGTATCCACCATGGGATGGTTTCTTTAGGGTGGACAAATGGAATAACCCAGTTGGATATCCCTCACGACTCTGACACGATACACGCACATGTGACCGGCTATTATCGGCTATCGTCGTGAACATTCGGGCTGTGTGTGCGTGTGCGGGTGTTATTGCGCGGGTGGCGGTACATCAAAGTGTTTTAGCGAGCCAAAATATAGCGCTGCCTGGTGCAGACTAGCGTTGTTCATGTCGGCCGTTGTTTTTGATCAGCTCAGTTGATCAGTTCAGACGCATGCAGGTGGTTGTGTAAAAATAGAGTGGAGTGATGAAACGGCACTGGAAATACTCTTTTTAGATTTTAATAAATGCATTATGTAATTGTTAGCACACATGTAGTATTAAGAAATTCGTCGTCCATAGTTAAACGCATGGAAGTTAAAGAACAGGAAAACGATCGCTACGTACTAAAGCATAGCCCGCCTGTCTTTGAAAATTGTAAAATACATAGCGGCGCTGACGTCGGTGAGTAGTGACTGCGAAGTTAGCTGTTTATGACTACAAGTAGGTGAAGTAAGTAGAATAATGTACAAATTTTTATTTCATTTTTAATGAGAAAATTTTCATGCTCCGTAATTTTGTAATCTTTGACAAAAAGAAAAATTAAAAAAATGGAGAAATATTTTATTGTGCGTGGATGTGCAAGTGGTTTAGCATCTGATCGGAAAAATAGACTGAAAATGACTTTTATTAAGCAAACTTAGCGATCGCAGCGCCTCACTTATGGTGTCCATATTTCTGGGACACTATTTTCTACGGCGATCCTTCTTCTGTTCTCTAACCTTCATGGTTAAACGTTTCAAAATGATTTCGGCCATCTTGTATTATTGCACGATAGTTTATGCAATATATTGAAGCCGCTAATATGACCACAGCTTTTATCGCGATAACTTTTTAGATTCAAAACGTACGAAGCTTCGGCACGCATTACTTCAGTTCGATACACACAGGTGCGGCCGAAGCATCAAAAGGGTCTCCAACTTCTCTACACTCACCATACGACACACAGCAGCATCAAGTTGCTATTTTACGCTGGTTTCTGTGAGGGCGTGGTCCAACCTCAGGACCCATTGGAGCTACAACTATAATATAGTTGCAGAGTGGTTCTACCACATATAAAATATATAGGTATAAAATAAATCACGCCTGTGTTCCGAAATAGAAACCAGTATACTAGCCAATGCAAATGACGTCATAAATCGACGCCATCTGGTGATTCGTTTCAAAACATTGGGCCAGTATATGACACCATACATGCCCTTGACCACTCTTTCTCAGTAACAAAGAATGAATGATTTTTTATTATTTTCATCTTAAAGATTTAAATGTTTAAGCTCTGCCATTTTTTGTATTTGAATAAATAAAAACAAATTCCAGCATGCTTCATTCAGCGTACACACTATTAAAAATTGTTTTAATATGGCGGGATATTCGACACAATATCGCGGTGGCACGCCAGTACAATATGGCGTCAATTATTGACGTCATTTACATTCGCCAATATACTGGGAACATTTCGGTACACAGCCTTTAATTTAATTTTTCGTATTTCATTATTACCTTAACAATTGGCCGTCCCTGAGGCATCTTTAAAGGCTGAGACCATTGTTGCTGCTTCGGACTGAGTGCGTCTGATTCCTTGTCTGCTGTCATTTTACGTAAAACCTGCAATTAGCAAAATAAACTTGTTCATATTCAATACAAATACAGTGCTTTATTTATTTTTTATATGTAACCCCGCATTAAAATATTCTCCTGGTCCGTGGAGGAAGTTTACATACATACAATTCAAAATAACATACATCCAACCTGGAACAATTATTACTTGTGGGCCATATAAATACTTTGATTAAAACTACTTTTACATATTTTAATTTTTTAATTCAATTAAATAGAATTATAAAATTTAAAAGAATTAAACGAGATAAAATACGTAAAAGTAGTTTTAATCAATGTGTAGTGTTCGCGTAAATATAAGAAATCATCATACAAATACTTGTCCCTTGCGGAATTTGAACCCGCGGCCTCAGAGCCGCAACTTATGGTTAAGCCACTGTGCTACAGAGCCTTCAATTTATTATATACTAGCTGTACCCCGCGGTTTCACCCGCGTATATCACGCGTCTCTGCCGCGCGACATGATATGACACCTCGCTCATTTAGTTCAATCACTTTAGCTAAAAAATTAGCAAAATTAATGGAGTACTTTTATCTATCGGCATATACACGTTATAAAGAAAATTTAAATTTTATCCACTCCCCCCCCCTATAATTTAGCTTTCTATTGTTAAAAATTGATTAAATTTGTCCAGTAGTTTCGGACTTATTTGGTACAAACAAACTAACAAAAACATCTTTCCTCTTTATATTATATATATTATTTTTTTACGTATCTTTTTTTTGTTCTTTTTTAATATTTGATTATTTTATTTCTAATATTTGTATAAAGATAATATCTACAAAACATAAGCCATTAAGTTTATTGGGTCAGAGCTTCCCTGTAGACGATATTTGATGTTGTTTTATTTTGTGGCAGCAAAATAAATTGATTTTTAGGAGCCCCGACCCGCGATAGGCCTACATACAATTGGCCATGAGTAAGTAAAACACTCTTTTCGTAGGTCGATCCCTACTAATTCGAAGCTTTGGCCTTGGGACTTGTTAATAGTTAACGCGAAAGATGTTTTTACCGGAAATTGAAGCCGTTTAAATGGGACTGGCAGATCAGTTGGGATCATCGGTATCCTCGGTATATGAGCTAGTTGACCAACTGATGGGCCGGTAATAATGGTCGCTACAATTAAATTGTTCTTCAATTCCTTAATAAGCAGCCTCGTCCCATTGCACATGCTTGGGGGGCTTAAATTTCTCAGAAGCATGATTGGCGTTCCGATTTTTAACGTCAATTCGTGTGGTGGCAGTCCAGAAGGGTTTAGTGAATTTAAAAATTCCTGTGGGTAATGGACTGCGTCTTCGATATTAGTCATGGTGTCGATCGATTTGTAATTTTTTATTTGGCCGGGGACTTTTTGAATAATCAGATTGTTTATTTCGTTGACAGTATCATTCCTAGGCGACACTATTGCTCTAGAACACAACCAATAAAAGTCCTTTTCGTTCAAATTCTCGATGTCAGGGTATACTGCATCTATTAAAATTTCTAAATTATGGACTATTTGGCCTAGAGACTCATCCAGAAGGACGTCCCAATTTCTGATTAAATTCGGAGTGGGAAAAATTCCTTCCCCAAGTTTTAGCAGTTGTGGGAAATCACTATCTGTGATTCCATGAAGTTGAGCCCTCATATTCGTCCGTAATTTTAAATTTTCAATCGAAGTCCATAAGGGAGACGATTTCAAGCATGCTTTGATGATATCTGCTCGCGTACCTCTATTAATGACGGGAAGTGTCTCTGGGAAATGTCCAGCAAATACAAAAAAATCCCGCCCATGAGAGCAGAAGAGTTCCTAAGATCTTTTAAGGTTCTGTCCACAGCCTCTATATATGCTCTATGGCTCATGGTAGATTCATCCCACATAATTAATGAGGCGTCTTGTAGTAATTTACCAAGAGGCCCATTTTTGCGGAGTTACAGATAGCGGAAGCTTAAAAGTAGAGTGAGCAGTTGGCCGTCTCTACCGTGCAGTACTATATCTCTGGGGCCTTTTTCTTCTTCAACCAAGAGAACGGCTACCTCGTTTACAGCTGAAGCATTATATCTGCCCGGGTGTGCTGTCTGTGGTGGGCGGTCGGAGTGAATAATTAACTTTAAATTATCCGAAGAGTTACGTTCTAAATTTTGTTTAAAACTTCGTATGTATACATTGTGGCTATTCAGTGCGGTCTGTAGTTCGTTAATTAAATCAATTTTTAGCGTTGGAGCTATATTTGACCGCAACGATAGCTGATGTGAGTCTGAAGTGAATTATATCTGCAAGTATTGTGGATTGTGGCCTGATGGTGGTAAAAGGCTACCTATAAGATGATATACTTGTCCCTTTATTTTAAAAGTAGGCATAAAATTTCCTTCTCTAATTTTTTTCGCGCCAAACGAAGTCATTTGTAATAGGCTATTGTACCTACGCATGTTGCTTAAAAATTGTCCAGATGGTGAATGATTATTTGTTTAAAGATTTTTTATTGGCTGTGGCGGCTCCTGAATGTTGGGGAGACTAACTTTTCCAGAAGCACAGCACATACCATTAGGTTAATCGGCTCATTTTTTGGCCAGAACACTTAGGGCAGATCTTATTCATGGCTCCGATTTGGACGGAAGACTGTTGAGCATAATCAATCCGTGGATCGTATCTGAAAGCCGATCTATTACTGTGAGCTAAAACTCGATTGCGAACTCTAGTCGTTGACGTCTGTTGTCTTTCTCTTTGATCTCGAAGGCACTGCGAACGCTCGACACTCGACTCTCGCGCGCGTATTTGAGAGGTTCTCAAATTTTGTTCCTCAAGCCGCTGAGAACGCTCGACACTCGACTCTCGCGCGCATACATGAGAATTTCTCAAATTTTGTTCAGCAAGCCGCTGAGAACGCTCGATACTCAACTCTCTGGCACGCGATTGCGACGCGTATTCTCTCTGATTTGCAAGACGATTGTCAGTTTCTGATGAAGATTCTCCTTTACGACGTATTTTTAATGCCCTCGCCTGGGAACTATTTCTGGAAAGTTGAGTATCTTGATCTTTTGGGCATTTTTCATTATTTAATTATCAGCAGGTAAAGACAAAATGATAAAAAAAATTAAAAGTGCCCTTGTACGAGGGTGGATTGAAAAGTACTCGGCCTAACCAAGAAAATAAACACATACTAAATCAGTTATATTTTTATTTTTCTACATAATCACCATCAAGTTCAATACACTTTTGCCACCTCCCCTTCCAAGCATTTAGACCGTTGAAAAAAAATGATTCTTCCTTAGAGTCAAAATATGCGTCTACAGCTGCTTTGACCTCGTCGTTTGTCGAAAATCTTTGACCTCCCAAGTGCTTTTTTAGGTTAGGGAACAGAAAGAAGTCTGATGGTGCCAGATCAGGTGAATACGGCGGATGCGGTAACAGTTCAAAGCCACAGTTGTGAATTTCAGCCACTGACTGTACTGCCGTGTGAACACGGGCGTTATCTTGATGAAACAGGACTTTTCTTCTGAGCATTCCTCGACGTTTTTCTTTTACTTCCTCTCGTAAACGACGTAGTAAGGTGCAGTAGTAATCAGAGTTTATAGTCTGACCCCTTTCAAGATAATCAATCATAATCACACCTTTCGAGTCCCAGAATACTGAAGCCATCACCTTATTTGCCGACAAAATCGACTTAGCCTTTTTAGGGGGTGGTGAACCAGGTCTTCTCCACTGTTTTGATTGTTGTTTTGTTTCCGGTGTACAGTAATGAACCCATGTTTCGTCCATAGTAACAAAACGATTCAAAAAATCATCTGCATCGGCTTCAAATAACTCCAAACAGTCGCGTGAAATAGTCGATCGCGTCCTTTTTTGTTCAACTGAAAGCAGTCGCGGAACCCACCTCGCAGACACCTTGTGGAAACCCAACTCGTTGACATTGATGTTTTGAGTTCGTTCATAAGAGATGCCTATAATCTCGGCTATCTCTGTAATTTTTAATCTGCGGTCTCCCATTATTAAATCAAGTACTTTTTTAATATTTTCGTCAGTAGTTGACGTCGAAGACCTTCCAGAGCGGGGTTCATCTTTCACACTCTCTCTACCACGCTTAAATTCTGCTATCCATTTTTTGACGGATGAATATGACAGAGCACAATCGCCTAATGTACTGACCATATCATGGATGGCTTTTGATGATAGCCCCTTCTTTTCTTTTGATTACTTTGTTAATAAATTTATAAAATCACAACTAATTATCGCACAAGTTTCGAACTTCTCACAATGAACTAGTCTGAACTGAACTAAATAATGTGGGTAGATTTGATTTTTAGAATTGAATGGATCTGTGTTAGGCCTAGTACTTTTCAATCCACCCTCGTACTAAAGAATCATGTCCATTATTGACCTGAAAATTTTCTAACGCGTCTAGTGATGTAAAATATCTCATAAAATTGCATATTTTTTTCTTATTTCATATCGCATAATTGAATTTTCAAATAAAGCCAGGAAAAAAAGTAATGTTACTTTGTTTATCATTCTCAATAGACTTTTGGACACGGAATGTGCTTTACAATGGCTCAAAGGCCCAGAAGCTATGCCAAAATATATTAAAAACGTGTTTTCGACGTTCCGTTTCAGACTACGAAAAACTTGTTTATTCATCATGTGGTTTATGAATGTTTAAAATAACCAATGTTTTATAATAACCAAAATTAAAAAAAAATTTATAACTTAATAATTTATGATTAAATACGATCTTTAATGGTTTTATACTATGGTGAAGAAAGAAAAATAAGTGTACAGACCTTATCTAACAGCCGTTATTACCTCAAAATTTTATTTACTTAATAACATTTTTCCCTGGCCTCTAAATGAAAAGATGATAAGTTATTATGTTATTATAAACAATAATTGTTTTTATACAACAATAGTTGTAGGTAGACGCGACCTGTTAAAGGAATCAAGTGACAGGTCAATCAATGTATGGAAAGTTGGCATGATTCTTTATATGCTCAACTGTTGAACAGGAATTACCTACATAAAAATGTAATTGAAAAATTATAAGAACTACTAAGTTACTAAGCTGTTTGGATAGTTAAATGAACACAATATTTATTTATTAATTAGTACCTACTGAATATAACATAAAAAAATGGGTTTAGAACTGAAAATAAATTTTGTTTGGTTTTAAAAATAACTTTTTAGTGGGGTTTAAATTTAATCAACACCTACTAAATGAATTTAAAGCGAATTCTAAATATTAAATTTATTGGATTCCGCACACAACCGCGCGAGTGCGCCGCGCGGCAATTTATTTTTTGACATAGACTCCCCTCCCACACCCCAGTGACACCCGCATCGCATGGTGCTGGCAGTGTACGCGATATAAGGATTTTTCGACGTTACTATTGAATATTTTAACATGGAAAAGTAGTTATTGTGAGATAACTATAATAGTTAGACATATTGTATTGCAGACTTTTATGTAGATATTGATGTCCTCCATAAAACTGTAGCACATCACTTTGCTCTATTGTCAATAGTTTCCGCAGCGTACGCGATATAAGGTTTTTTTTGGTATTTTTTTCACACCTTGGGTTACATTAACGAAGTTTTCATACGGATCCCTAAATTTATAATGAAATGTTTTTTGCATGTGACAACGGGGATATTTACGCGGAACAGCAAATGAAATGCGGTCAAGGAGGTCACTGAACTTAACATTATTGTGTATTATTTTATGTAGAAAACACAAATCTAAAATATCTCGTCTATTTCGGAGAGACATCATTTTAAACTTATCCAGTCGCTGATAGTAAGGCTGCCTATGTGAGATACCACTGGCATGAAAGGCAAGATGTCGAGTAAAGGCGCGCTATATACTTTCAACGCGTTGGAAGTGCACACTAGAAGATGGATTCCATATGACACTTGCGAATTCAAGGAGACTTCTTACAAAACCATTATATAAAAGAATTTTAGTCCCAGATGAAAATCCCTTTGTATTGCGCTTAATAAATCCTAAGATCTTCGCGGCTTTATTAACAATATTGTTTATATGAGATTTAAATGTTAGCTTTCTGTCAATAGTTACTCCTAAGTCTTTGATCTCTGGTATCTCTTGCAAAACTAAATTACCAATTGAGTAACTAGAGACAAGCGGTTTTATTTTCCTGGTGTATTTTACATGGAAGCATTGTTTAGCATTAAGTCATACTATTGACGTCACACCAATGGGAGGTATATTCTATTCAGATCTTCCTGTATGAGTTTTATATCCTCCACTGATTTTATTGGTTTATAAATTTTTAAATCATCAGCAAATAACGAGCAACGACAATTTTTGATTACAGTAGTGATGTCATTAATAGAAAGCCAAGAATAATAGAGGGCCCAGATGCAAACCTTGAGGCACCCCCGATTGAGCTTTTGGATTCAAAACCACTAGGGAACGATTAAAAATAAAGGTCACTGAAAAGCGATTTTTGAGCCACAAGGTTTAACAAAAATGGGAGGGATACTATCTGAACCGCACCCTTTTCAGTATCTAATGTTTTAATTTTTTTACGACATCTGTTTCAATAATCTTCAATTTACTCAAATGTGTAATATTGCTGCTTTGCATGAAGCACGCCGCTTTGTTGTTAGTTTGGTGTAAACGGATGCGAAATGGCTTGCAAATAAATTGGCTATTTCCGTTCCGGAGTTTGTCACCTTGTTATGAAATTTCATTGACGCGGGTAGAGTTGACTCACCTTTTTATGGAGGGCCCAGATGCAAACCTTGAGGCACCCCCGATTGAGCTTTTGGATTCAAAACCACTAGGGAACGATTAAAAATAAAGGTCACTGAAAAGCGATTTTTGAGCCACAAGGTTTAACAAAAATGGGAGGGATACTATCTGAACCGCACCCTTTTCAGTATCTAATGTTTTAATTTTTTTACGACATCTGTTTCAATAATCTTCAATTTACTCAAATGTGTAATATTGCTGCTTTGCATGAAGCACGCCGCTTTGTTGTTAGTTTGGTGTAAACGGATGCGAAATGGCTTGCAAATAAATTGGCTATTTCCGTTCCGGAGTTTGTCACCTTGTTATGAAATTTCATTGACGCGGGTAGAGTTGACTCACCTTTTTATGTTTAATGTATTTCCAAACGTGTTTTGGGTTTTTCGAAATATCAGATTCTGCATTGTGTTTAAAATTATTAAAACATGAAACAAAGAGTTTGTGACACCGACTGCGAAGTATTTGAAATTCTAAGTCATCTCTGGGGTTATTATATTTGCGATATTTTTTGTGGAGTTTTTCTTTCTCTGATAATAACTTAACCAAGCTATGTTTGAACCAATTAGGATACTTTGCTGAAATAATCTTACATCTTACAGATAAATCGATGACTTCAAAGAGACGATTATAAAATACTTAAACCATAGCATTGACATTTTTGCATTCAGAAAATTCGTGCAACCAATCAATATTTTTAATTTTATCAATAATAGTTTTATAATCAGCCTTAAAGTAATTATAATCTATACGAATTTCGGAACGAAGGAAGGAAAAATGATCGAATTCTACACTTATTAATAAACCTGGATGATACGAATCTAATTTACTAAGTATTTCAGGAGGCTTTGTAACTATAATGTTTGTTAAATTACTTAGCACTAAGTCCAAAAGTCTACCGTCACAGTTACTTATACAGTTATATTGGTATAAATTATTAATAGACATAAAGTCAACTAATGAGTGTCCTAGAGCGTGGCTATAATTACATGGCGTCATGTATGAACATTTTTCACTAGCAGACCACTCAAACCCATATTAAAGTCACCTATAACAACTAAGTCATCAACGTGGTTAGCAACATTATCCACGCTATCTAAAATTTATTTAGGCTTTCTAGTTTAACTGGTGCTGGCAAATAGACTACACAAAGTCCAATACTTTTTGTGACATGGTTGTTATTGAATTTAAGCACTACCCACATATTTTCTTCATCGGTTTCCCAATTTACAATACGAGATGAGATCTCACGTGAAATGGCAATGAGAACAGCTCCACCATCCTTTTTGGATGCGCCTAGACACACACGATCTTTTCTATAAACAACATAACGGGAATCAAATAGTTCATTGTCAAAGATACTTACTTGGCTTAAGCCAAGTCTCAGTAAATATGATAATTTTATAATTTGAAATCAAGATATTCTTACGCACATCGTATGTCTTAGTTCTCAAACCTCGCACATTCTTAATTTTTCAATCACATATTTTTTTTAATTTAAATTATGAGCTTAAGACTATCATCATTTTTTATTATTATTGCTTGACTAAATTCGTCTTTGCGTACTTAAATTTTTCCATTCCTAATCCATATGAAGCGATATTTCATTTCTTTGGGTTTTATGCGCGCAGCAGCATGAAGGGATTTATTTCCTGAAGTTAAATGTTCTGAGACATATATTGGGACTCTAGATCCTCCAATTCCTAGATGGTGAGAGTTACGTTTATTATCAGGATTTTTCTTATTAAATAAAGCAACAGCCGCCAGGAGAGCATCTCTGTGTTTCATGGTACAAAGCTTAACAATGACAGAACGTGGCTTGTTGGCATTTTTATTCAGCTTAGCTACTCGGGTAACACATTGGATGTCATCAACTGACAGCGAATATTTAACAGCTTGTCCTAACTGCACGATAGTGTTTGCCAAATTTTCCGCGTTATGTTCGGGAATACCATTTACTTCGATGTTGCATTCTCTCATATGTGATTCGACGATATTTAACCGGGTTGTAAGGTCCTTGACTGATGCTTGAAGTTGAGTATTTTCTTTTTTTAAATTGTTATTAATAGCGGATTTTTCTTCAATTGTAGTTTTCATCTCTTCAAATTGCGCATTTATGAACGACATAGATTCACAAAATCCCGCTATTTGTTCATTAATTGTATTAAGCTGTGCCGTAATAAGTTTTTGAATGGTTGTAGAAAGTTCTTGTTTAATAATATCACGAAGAGTATTTTCTGTCAAGAAGTTACTACCATCATTGCTTTTCATCGATGCTGGGGCTGGTGACTCGCTGTGTTTTTTACGTAAAGTGACGAATGGCTCAGAAGAGTATTCGTCAGTAGCTTTGCTGCATGTTTGGCTAGTGACAGCTGACCTAACAGGTGTATGAGTGTTACCAGTTTTTGGTTGCTTACTGCAACATTCCGATCATTTCCAATTATTCCTCTTTTGCTGGTCCATTTTATCAAAGTATCTGATAGGTATGTTTGCGCATTCGCAGTCATACTTCAATTTACAAATGAAGCAACTAGGAAATTCTTTTTTGGGTAAAGTATTTTTGCATCCGGCGCAAATTTAAGAATTCATTGTGGACGCCATTACTGTTGTTACAATTTAATAACTTAAATTTGAAGTTTGTAGAAATGACAAAAAACTCTCCGGCGTCGGGGATCGATCGCACGTCGCTCGAGTTTGGACGTCGTTATACTATCTGCGCCACGGTAATGTTAGTAAACTTTGCGAAAATATCAATCTATTTAGAATACAGCAACAAATTATTAAGTCTGTCGGTAATACACAAACAAAAGTTATCAATAGGTCGTGAGTAATTACAAATTACTGTATTTTAAAAAGGCTCACTGGATTAACTTTTAGTTAGTTTTTTAATTAGAAACACTGATCACACACTATTAGCTTTTATTACACAATATGAAATACATATTACACTTTAGAATATTTGGTAAAGTTAACATTCGAAGTTACTGCGTTAACACCAGATCATCTTCAGAATTACGTTACAACCCTGCAGGATAATAACGACACAGAATTATTGTAGATTAAGAAATATTTCTGTATTACTTTTGGTAGCTATTTCAAGCTTTCAGAATTAAAAAATAAATTTTTAACACAGATATGTTGCTTGACACGTTTGACGTACTCACGTATATCAAGTTTGCGCGTTAACCGCTAAAAGGAACCCCTTTGTCGTATCTCCTCAGTTTCAAGGCACTCCCCTTGTTGCCTCAGCCAGTATCGAAATCCTCGGCGTCGACAAATCGAGTGGCGTGCAGTTTCGTATCCACTTGGAAGAGAAGGCCAAATTGGCCTTTAAAAAGCTTGGCGTGCTCAGCAGAGCGGGACATTATTTCATGCCGGCACACCGCCTGCAACTTTACAAGGCGCAGGTTCGGCCGCACACGGAATACAGTTCCAATCTCTGGGCTGGGGCTCCCCGATGCCAGCTCCTTCCACTTGACCTCATCCAGCGCAGAGCGGCTTAAATTGTCGACGACCGAGTGCTTTCCGATCGGCTCGATTCACTGGCGCTGCGAAGAGATGTTGCATCTCTTTGCATTTTCTTTCGCATATACCACGGGAAGTGCTCTGAGGAATTGTTCGAATTAATCCCAGCCGCCAAATTTCATGAACGCATTTCACGCGGTAAACCTCCCAAACCATCCACACCATTTGGATGCTTGGCGGTCACCACTATATGTTTCACAAGGAGTTTTCTTCCGCATACGACCTCTCTGTGGAATAGTTTAACACCGGCGATTTTTCCGGACCGATACGATCTAGGGACTTTCACGAAAAGAGTTACTTCTTTCTAAAAGGCCGGCAACGCACCTGCAATTCTCCTGGTGTTGCGGTTGCTCATGGGCGGCGGTAGTCACTTAATATCAGGAGAAAGGTATGCTCGTTTGCCCCCTCTCTTCTATAAAAAAAGGTGACAGAAGGAAATGAAATGGGACATGTGCAGCATTATCTTCCTGATAATTACACAAAATAATAAAAAATCTTTAGTTGTCAGTCTGTAAATATAGCCCCTATGAAGATAATCTATGGGGGGGGGGGTCTTTATTTAGTTTGTGCATTTTGATTGAATGATAATGATAATGATGAATATTATTTTTACCTCATAAGTATGTATTGGCGTGACCTCCGCGTCTGACAGGTTAAAAAAAATTGTAACTACATAAAATATGTGTCTATGGCCCGTAATATGTTCGCTAAGCGTGGCGAATGAAGGCAAATCCGGCCCATATATAGAAGAGCAGCCAATGGCAGCGGGTGGTGCCCTCACCGAGGTGGGCGTGAAGGAGATGGGCGTGTGCTGCGCGTGCTGCGGCAGCTGCGCGGGCTGCGCGTGCGGCGCGCCGTGCTTGGGCTGCAGCTCGTGGCGCCGCCGAAAGTTCTCGCGCTGCTCCTCCAGCTTTTTCTTGATGAGCGCGCCCTGCATGATGCTCTGCGTGTGCGCGGCCAGCTCGCGCGGCGATGGGATGCGTCCCGGCACGCCTGCCACCGCTGCCACGCCCGTCACCCCCGCCACACCTGCCATACACCCACACTCATCACAAACTGCTTATAAAAATAACAACAAAAACTCGCTTATTACTACTTAAGTAAAATGTTTTCAAATTGAAACTAAATTAGAAAAATATATTTTTTATTCAATATACATTATATTATGACTGAATTACTTATTGAAAGTAATTTTGTAAATTTACAACTAGTTCCAAAAATACCTCTGTCCTGAGAAGAACCAGCAAAATACCCACCCAGTGGGATTATATTTGTGTAAACATATATCACTTTACAATAATTCTGTACAACTTTTTATATGAATTTTAATAGAACCAGCATGGTAGCGATCACCTCATACCTGGATGGTGAACCGCCAAGGTGTTGGGGCTCGTAGCCATTATCGGAGACACACAGAAAGCTGCGTCCAAGTGCAAATTGACAATGGTAAAATTATTAATACACTTTTTACTTAGCTCTAGCAACATAGTGTTATTATACATAAAACACTATATGTAACAAAATTCCTGTGGTTCCCTTAACGTTAAATGCGTTATCAGAATCAGTATTCAAACGTCCAAAAATACCTTTCAGAAAACTTGAAACTTAAATTGAAATAAATCTTTGTTTGCATAATATATGTAGTTTTATTACCTCTGCATTGACCGAGAAGTAAGATTATTGTCAAAGACCCTGCTTTGATATTTTTACTGATGCGCATGTCAGAGCTCATAAAACCACAAATAGATCGCGCGTAAATTGAACCTAAATGGCAGTCATGCGCGCAGGTACAAATATGGACGAAAGTGTAAAGACGCATGCTCCGCGGTTCCCCAAAAATTCAAAAATCATAAAGGAAAAACCGTGAATTTGTCGTATTTAAATATATTTTTTATGAATTGTGAAAATGGAGTAACGTAATTTAATTAAACCGAAAATGAAATTTCATAAAAATAATCTCGATTTTTTTTCAAATTAATGTATTTCTTATTGTATCATTAATTTATGGTTGTAAGGTATATTGTTAAACAGGTATTGACTGCCTCGTTTGTCTAGTGGTTGTAGTAGTGCGACTGATCGTGAGGTCCTGGGTTCGAATCCCGGAGCGGGCCAAAAAAATAATTATTGTTTTTCCACCAAGAAATTCTCAGTAGCTGCCCGGAGTCAGTAAATTGGCGGTGTCTCACCCCCGTGCCTCGGAAAGCACGTTAAGCCGTTGGACTGCGCCTGATCACTCTCCAGTCATATCGGTTTACCGACTCACCGGACTATGAGAGTGAGGGAATAGAGAGTGCACCTATGCTTGCGCATACACTTTGGCACTATAATCCTGTCTTGCGCCGATGACTGGTCTCCGTTGAGGCAGGCCGCCGTGACCGAAATTCGGTCTGGAGGACATTATTAAACAGGACAGTTAAAGGAACACTTATAAAAGTTTAATACAGCGTAAGTTAATCTAGTTATCACTTTAATTTTCTTCACATTAATCTTAATGTTTAATCACTTTCAGTCATTGGCATAACACATATAATTTCCAATGGTATGCCAGAACTTGGGCCCTGAGTTGCGATTTCATCTTCTACATCAGTTGAGGAATCAAATTCAAGAATAACTGCTATCAGAATCTGAAACCTGTATTATAAATTCTTCGGTCATTTTATCGATGACATGGTCGCTTTTGGCATAAGCTTCTTCAATTGTCTTGACTTTGTCGTATAACTTTTTCCAATCACATGATCCCATTGCATTTACTTTTTCGTTCACTAACTCCACCATACATTTTTGCTACTTACATAACCCTTTATAGCTGCCCATGCCGTTTCTATAGGGTTCAGATCTGGATGGTTCGGAGGCAGCGAAGTATGTCATGACCATGTTCATTAAAAATCTTGTCTATACTAAATGTTTTAAAGCGATCTCTGTTATTTTTTTATAAATTGGTATAATTGAGGCTTCAAAACTTCAAATGTAAATGTCATTCCTTTTTCTGAAAGCCAAGCCTGCATATCAGCTTTCCTTGAGTTTGCGTTTGGTGCTAAGACATATTCCTTATTATGGTATGATGCATTATCTACAACTATAATTGAATTTGGGGGATAATTCGGTAGCAATTAAGTTCGGATCCACTTTTCATAATTCTCCAAATTCATATCGTCGTGGTAGTCCCTGGACTTCATACCTGACTTGAACGTTAACAAGGTGATAGGCACAAAAACAGTCTCTGATCCAACAACACGTTGCCCTTTTAGACAAGGTTTTTTTTTAATCCCTTGACCCATAAGTAGCGTGAATATATGACTCATCTGTGTATATAATAGAGATGGGCCTAATATTCGTTTCATATTCGGCTAAATCACCGAACATTCGTTAAAGTGGTACTCAAAGTGTCCACTGTATTGAGATATACGAATTGAGTAATGCCATGGCTCATAATTTTACTGTTGAAAGTATATTTTATTTATGGGTTAAATCTACTTATATAATTACTCGTTACACTGTAGATTTATTTCCAATTATAGCAAATAGAAAACTTGATAAAATGTTTTTGGAATTAAACTAGGAAGGTCTTCAGAGTTTCTCTAAAATAAGTCCAAATAATAGATCTGCCACTCATTTTTATCATAAAATTATCAATTTTCACTAAGATTAATAAGAACGAAATACTTTTTTCCCACTAAAATAGTCAAAGCATAAGCATGTGCCGGCAATTTGCTCAGTACTCGAGCATGCAGGGTCCTAATCCCGCGCGCTTTACGGTAACAAGTTTCGACATAAATGGTACTGAGGTGATCCTGCCGAATAATGTTCGGCCGAATATTCGGTTCGGAAAAAGTTTTACCGAACTTTCGGCCGAATATTCGTATTCGGTGAAATCCATATTCGGCCCATCTCTAGTATATAATTGGTCTGTTTTTTTTTGTTGATCCTGTCTGCTTATGTTTCCATTAAAACTTTCCTATTATTCTCGATGGCTTTCCATTTAAATCCGAGTTCTTCAATAACGTGGCGAAGACTTTTTTAACTGCGGACAGATACAGACATATTCGTAGCTTCCGCAGTTTTATTCAAAGAATCAGTTAAAGTTTTTTTTTAAAATAATTATAAACATCAAATATCATTTTCGTTGTTGTGTGGTGAGGACGGTGTTGTGTGGTGAGTACGTTGTTGTGTGGTGAGGACGGTGTTGTGTGGTGAGGACGGTATTGGGTGGTGATTATGTTGATGTGTGGTGAGTACGTCGTTGTGTGGTGAGGACGGTGTTGTGTGGGGAGTACGTTGTTGTGTGGTGAGGACGGTGTTGTGTGGTGAGGACGGTGTTGTGTGGTGAGTACGTAGTTGTGCAGTGAGGACGGTGTTGTGTGTGAGTACGTTGTTGTGTGGTGAGGACGGTGTTGTGTGGTGAGTACGTTGTTGTGTGGTGAGGACGGTGTTGTGTGGTGAGTACGTTGTTGTGTGGTGAGGATGGTGTTGTGTTTTGAGTACGTTGTTGTGTGGTGAGGACGGTGTTGTGTGGAGTAAGTTGTTGTGTGGTGAGGACGGTGTTGTGTGGTCAGTACGTTGTTGTGTGGTGAGGACGGAGTTGTGTGGTGAGTATGTTGTTGTGTGGTGAGGACGGTATTGTGTGTGAGTACGTTGTTGTGTGGTGAGGACGGTGTTGTGTGGTGAGTACGTTGTTGTGTGGTGAGGACGGTGTTGTGTGGTGAGTACGTTGTTGTGTGGTGAGGATGGTGTTGTGTTTTGAGTACGTTGTTGTGTGGTGAGGACGGTGTTGTGTGGAGTAAGTTGTTGTGTGGTGAGGACGGTGTTGTGTGGTCAGTACGTTGTTGTGTGGTGAGGACGGAGTTGTGTGGTGAGTATGTTGTTGTGTGGTGAGGACGGTATTGTGTGGTGATTATGTTGTTGTGTGGTGAAGACGGTGTTGTGTGGTGAAGACGGTGTCGTGTGGTGAGGACGGTGTGGTGTGTGGTGAGGTCGGTGTGATGTGGTGGAGACTGACCGGG